>ML778888.1:783161-797359 GCA_009831015.1 Picea engelmannii
GTTGTAAGTATTGCAAGTGAAATTACCGAACTTTTCCCATCTAGTCATACCGTTACAAATGACTAAATCGAAAGCCCCACATAGCGTAAGCAATTGTTCTCCAAAGAAATTGCAGCCTTTATCCTCTGAAATTCATTCCCACTAATGATTACTCTCTTTTGTAAGCCAGATAGGGTCACCATCTTCTTTGCAACACAAAATGCTAGCTTGTTCACCTACAGTTCTAGCATTGAAATCCCCCACTATAAGGACTTCACCTAGCTGAGAATATATTGCAATATCTGTTTTTAAGGCTGTAAAGGGATGTTTGTGGTCAAGCCCTCTACTTTTGTAGATTTTTGAAACTTGTGGCGCAAAATAGCATGTTGCAATTCTGATGTGATTTCCATTTTCTGATATTTTAAGCCAGACAAATTGCTTATTTGGGTCTTCTTTTTCTAGCTGAATGAAACGACCTTCTTTTTCTCTTACTAATACCATGATACCCCCATGCCCTTTGCCATTCCCTGCTACCTTGTTCAAAACTGCTATCCTCCAATACCTTTCAAACAAAGGTGTCTTGCACCCTTCATCCTCATGTGTTTCTATGAGGAAAGTTATGTCTCTATCTTCCGCAATAGGCCCTAACCTAGGTCCTCGTCTCCATGGGTAACCCCTACAGTTCCAACAAATTGATCTTAAGGAAACCTAGGTACGATTTGATTACTATTTGTTTTGGCATGCAAGACTCACAGTTGAGTCTTTGTCCCTACTTGCCCATACTGACCTTGCTTCCTCATTTCTTGTTGAAGAGTTTGTTTCCTCTTCTTTGTTATTGTCTTGCTGCTTTGTTTTGGAAGGAGGTCCAAATTGCGCTATCACAGCTTTACTTTTATAAATCCATGCTCTTTTTCCCTCATCTCTTGCTGACCTAACTTTTGTCATATCGTCTCTCCTTTCCTCTTCTTGTCTTACAGTTAAGTCTTCTTACAATTAAGTCTTCTTCTGATTGTTGTGCCTAGTAAGGTGCCTTGGGGCTGGGCATTTTTGAATTTACCTTTTTTTTTTTTTTTCAAACGATTAATTGTTTGCCTTAGAGTTCGACCTACGAGTGGTTACTTGAATTCATACCCTTAGTTTACATTTGATGCATACATTGTTCCCTATGAATGGATAAGGGAATTTATGTTTCTAATTGTCGAGATACTATCGAATTAAATTGTGTTGGGTCCCATCTATTAAAATAATATTTTCCTATTTATTCATTTTAAGAATTTATGGGAAGGAACTTCAATTGATAACTGTATCCTCTTTTATTCAATTGCGCCCTGTGATTATGGTCTTTCATTCTTCATCATCTGGTGATTGTATTTATACCTTATCCGATTATTTTTGCGATGTGGTCTTGGGGAAAACCCCCCTTATCACATGTCTAGATGGTCCTTTTCTCTTTGGTACAATTAATACCTAACAAGATTAAATTGTTGAATAAATTGTTGACCAAGGAATTTTTGTTTGGTGAATAATTAAAGTTGTCGATTAGTGGGCATTTCCTCTTGCGCAATGATTTTGTAGTGACGATGAGTGACAATTTTTTATTGAATGTGAGAATTGAATTAATTGGTTGGCACTTATGCACCTAATTTTATATGATGTATGTTGAATTTCTGTTTTAGTTTTCCTTGTGCCGTACATATTGGATGATGAGATTAATGAGAAATTGGCTTCTAATCCATCTTTAAGTTTGTTGAAGTATGTTTAGATTCTCTTTGCACCTTGGAATAAAGGATTGGGTATTCTTGCGCGATAGATTATGTGGATGCTTGTTCGCTTGGATTTGCTATATTTCTAGTGCGCATGAAAAATTTAAGGTATTAAATGAAGGTTTTAAATATTGGATTATTGCGCGCATTGGTATTTAAGTTAAGGATTGTTTTTGGGTTAATAGACTACTGGTGTGACACGATTCTAGTATAAGGAATGATTGGGATATATATTTTAGACTTCAGATGCTATGGATTTCGCTGTGATTAATAGTTAAGTTTTTGCACGCATGGAATATGGATGATGCATGTATAATTAAGAGATTGAGATTGAACATGCACATTGAATGACGTATTGTGAATGTTTAGATTTTATTTCTTGCACATCGTGGAAATTCAATGAAATGAATGGATTGGTTATTCCTTGATTGTGCCTTGAAAATTTATGTTACCGAATGATGGGTTAGACATTATATTTTTTGCATGCCATGGAATAAATGTCGAATGGTGTCGATTACATTGCACCTTAATTTATGATGTGGAATGATTGATTAGTAACTAGTTCTCTCCCACTCATGAATTCAATTAGCTTGGGGATGTTCTGGAATTGTTTACTCTCGTGCGCAACAATTAATTAAATATTTATGTATGTTTGATACGATGATGGTTACCCCTCTACCCTGGTTAAGGATTTTAGGATTGATGGACTGATGAAATGGATGACTATTGTGTTTGTTAATAATGTGTTAATCCATTGATATGTGTGTCGTGGTACATAGTGACGATGTGTCGGCATGGTATCGTATTTGATTATTAATTATTTTTGTTCGATAACTATGTGATTGATGTGTTGATGATCTCACTCTTAGTGATGTTTTAATTTCCTAACGCAACCCTGAAAAAAAAATGGCCTTTTGTATGTCGCTTGTTGTCATAACGGTGGGGCCGTTACATATGGTATCAGAGCAGGTTCAAACCTGTGAATGTGGATAGCCACAACTTCCACTGAATTATACACTCAAATTAATCACTTAGCACTAATTAAAACTTTAACTTGTCCACGAGTTACTCATGGTTAGAGGACACCGCGAAGGTTCGCGACGTGGTGCCAGGGGAGGAGGCACGACGCTTCTAGTGGCACCCGTTCTAAAGGGGCCCAACCCCCAAGGAGAATAACAAGTCTTGAGCATGAGAATATTGTTGCGCGGGATGTATTGTGTCTAACAAGGTGATTCCAAGGAAATGTCAAAGGCCTCGACTAACTATTTGCATTGGGATAAGGCCATGATGCATGTACCCCTAATGGTCCATAGCGTGCCCCAAAAATTACCGGTAGCATTCGAGAGGAACTCTAGAAGATTAATTTACCACGTTCATGAGTGCCACAAATGGTTCAACCGCCAAGGCATGGCTGGAGAACAAAGTGATGTTATTCACACTTCATGGTTATGACCTTTAGAACGAAGGTCTGAATGGTGGCATTCATCTAAGGGGAGAGAGCTTCTAATGTGGAAGACGCTCCTGCCTCAGCTAATAATTGCCTTCAGAGCCATGTTTTGGGAACGATTTGATGAATGGTTCTAGGAGAAGTAATTGTTTGAGGAGTTCATTAAGCACCATCTTGATGAATTTTGCACCGTACGACAAGGTGGTCGTACAGTACCAGATTATGAGATCAGATTTATGAAGATACTCCGGCATGCCCCACATATGAACACGAAGAAGATGGATGTCAGTAATTTTGTGTGCAGCCTTAACTCTAGCTTCATGCAAAGGAGAGGGTCAAAATGCCTCAGACGTTGCATGATGCAGTCTAGTAAGCCTCATAGCTAAGAAGGATTTGACTGTGGGAGTCAGGGCATGACTCCTACCATATTTTCTAGACTGACGACATCCAGTGCGCAATAGCATTAGATGTCAACCAGATAAGACATCTTGGTATCAAGATGCATCTATAGAACCCTCGCTCATGACACCACGATGATGGGTTCCTCAACAGAAGACCCTTATAGGGGACCACCACAAATAGTCATAGCTAGGTTGCCGGCATAACAGACTAGGATCTTAAGCGGGTAGGCCAACAAATTCTACTTTAGGGCCAGGTGTAATGGACCAGAGATAGGTGTTGGACATGTGGAGATGCCACCTTACCAGAAGGAATGTCTGGTTGAAAAGTCCAGAGTAGTCGGGTCAACAGGAATCACTACACGAAGGAAATGGGAAAGGCCCATAGGATTCGTGACCACAGTATTTAACCGCCAGGTCGAGCACCAATATACTATGCTCGAGATGACATGTACCATTTCTAATGAGACCTTTAGTATTTGATAAGTCCTAGTGATACAGGGAGATTTATTCTAGTACCATGCTGAAGGGGTTTAGGTAAAGGAAATCAACATAATGAGCTTAGATTCATCGAAATGGGTTCAAGTGCCAACCAGTTGGTTGGAGGAAGGGGTAGGAACTGTCACTTTAACCTAGGGAATAGTGTAATTAAATATGACCTAAACGTTGCGATATTAAGATCTTATGATGACGTGATTAGTATGGACTTGTAGGAATCACATGATGCAATACTCAACTGTAAGATGAAGCGGTTGAGATGGACCAATGATGTGGGACCAAGAAGTTTTATTGGAGGAGGGAACTAGGGAGTGTCCCTGAGGTTCATTTCTTCCCTACAGGTACAAAAGATCACGCTCAAGGAGGCAAGTTATATGTGTTCTTGGTTTTGAATGACTAGGACGTGGCATAAGGATTAGAAAACCTTTCAGTAGTACAAGAGTTAGCAAACCTGTTCCCAAATGAGTTCCATGGTTTCTACCCGAAAGAGAACTAGAATTTACCATCAATACTGAAACCGAACCATTAGCAAAAACACCTTATCATATGTCGACCCCTAAGTTACATGAGTTGAAAATGCAACTGAAGAGTTGTTGGACATAATAATTATACATCCAGGTGTGTCACCATGGGGTGCGCATGCTATTTTTTATACGGAAAAAGGATGGGTCATGGATACTTTGTATTGACTACCATCATTGAATGAGGCAACGATTAAGAACATGTATCCGTTTCCTAGTATGGACAATTTTCTTGATCAAAGGAAATGGCGCGACAATGTATTCAAAGTTTGACTCTAGGTATGGTTATCACCAGTTGCGCACAAGGAGGAAAATATTCCAAGGACCACTTTTCAAGATGCGATTCAGACACTACAAGTTACCGTAGGCCGTAGGGATGGGAAACCACCCCAAGGGTATTCAATAGCTTGATGAAAGGGGTGTTCTGTGAATAATTGGACAAGTTATTTTAGGTATTCATTAATGACTTTTGATATATTCTCGGATGATGAAATATCATGATGAATTGTTACGCTTGGTACTACAGTGTCTACGAGAGAAAATGTTTTGGAAAATTGTTGAAATGCTCTTTTTAGGGAATGTTATCTCCAGCGAAGGTAGAGGCTATTATGGAGTGGCCCGTGCCAACAAATATTCTAGAAGTGCATAGCTTCATGGTTTTAGTGGTATTTTACCGACGATTCGTTGAGGGTTCTTTGAATATAGAAAATCTGATTACAAAATTGACTAAGACAAACAAGAAGTTTGTGTGGATCAAGAAATGCACAGAAGCATTTTGAAGGCTCAAGGAGTTATTGACGACAATTCCAATACTAAAGGTCCCTAGCGTGGAAGAGTACTTCTTGGTATGCACTGATTCATCCAAGGAAGGCTTAGGCATCCAAGACGGTCGAGTGATCGATTACATCTCGAGGAAGTTAGAAAGTTGAGGAGAACTATGTGACACATGATTTGGATTTGTTATCCATCGTCTATTCCCTAAGAGTGTGGAGACACTACCTGATTGGATGGATTTTCAAACAAAAAAGGTGGACCACTGTGTTTTGCAACACCTTAGTATCCCAAGTGACTTGAACACGCGGAAAGGGCATTGGTTAGAATATATTAGCGAGTATGATTTTGGGATTACCTACAGAAAAGGAAAAATCAATAGAGGTGGATGCGTTGAGTTGGAGACCATGTTTATTGTCGATGGTGCCTCTTCGAACACATCTTAGTAAATCATTCTAACTGCAGTGTGATGATGACTAGTATAAGAGGTTAAAGAATTCTATGGGACACGACACCATGTTGGTATCAAAATTGAGGGATATACTATGGACAATGAAAGATCATTGAGATATAATACACGGATTTACTTACATCCCAGTGATGAATTGAGAGGTTTTTTATCTTATCCAAATCTCATAGAAGAGTGTGCATGGCTCATTCCAGAGTCGTGAAGGGAGGACCAACCTTAATCCCTTATTATTCTGGAAGGGATACATGCAGACATCGTCAACTGCATGGAGATATATATAGAAGGTCGATAGGTGAAGGATGAAAAAATGCATCCAACATGATTACTACAACCACCCGCTATTCAGGAATCAAAATGAGAGGTCAGTTCGATGGAATTCATTAGGGAAATTGGTGTTGATGGCAAGGAGGCACGATTCGAATTTTAGTAATAGTTAACACTCTGACGAAGAGTTCACATTTTGATCTTGTGCGTTCAATGCATCAGGAGCACGGTGTAGCTATATTTTATATCAACGATATATTGAGATTCCCAGGTGTAACAAACGATCAAATCCGATGGAGGATAAATGTTTACAGGAGGATTTTGGACTGGTTTTGAAGAGGCCTTAGGAACCCCACTAAAATTTAGTACTGTGTATCACCTGGAGTCAGACGAGCGGTCAGAATGAACGAACCTAACTTGGAAGGTTGTTTTGCGTATGCATGTGTTGGACCAACAAAAATGTTGGGATATTTCTTGCCACTGGTAGAGTTGGCTTACAATGATAGTTATCAAAGCGTCATTTAGATGGCACCATGTGAGTTTCTTTATGGACGACCATTTCATACACCTTGGAGTTGGGATCGACTCGATGATGGGGTCCTGGTAGGACCAAAAGAGATACATGAATTGAATGAACAAATGTAAATCATAAGATGGGGATGGAAGAAGTGAAGGATCAACAGAAGGGTTTGTCAATGTGCCTTGCGTCAACCATAATTGTGAAGGGACTAATGGCTAGACATCCCTCATTCTTTGAGGCATTGCACTATGTTTATCTTGTATCTACGTGTGACCTTAGGTCAATGATCATATGCTTTTGATTGACTTGAATTCTTGGCGGATGTTGGGTGAGGGTGCGCTCACGGTAGAGAAATTCCACTTTCTGGACCGTTGCATTCGACATCTATGACATTGAATTGTCCAACAGATCTAGGTACAGCAGGACAATTATAGTCCACACTCAGCTACCTGGGAGGATGCATATGATATGTGTCATCAGTTTCCCTTTGTTGATAGCTAGACATTTATATATTTTCAGATACTCTATTTTTTCATTTGTATACTGTCAAACTTCAGGAAAACGTTTAAAACAAGATGGGGTGTATGTGAAATATCACTCTTGCACACACCTGATGTGACTTATTCTTGTGGATACTTGTGTGCAAGTGATCTAGTTCACTATATGATTGACTGATTCAATTATGGAGCATGATGATGTTTGTTTATTTGATGATATGTTATTTTATGATATTTATATCGACGGGTACTATTGACTGGTTTTCATGAGTGTGTAGGACTATGGACGTTTGAGGATGTTGATGGCATCGATGGATCTCCTTGGACTCTGGATCTAGTCAGGGAGTAGACAGTTATGGCTGATGAAATCTTGCTAACCAGACTTACATTAGGAGTAAAGGGGTCACTCATGACAACCAAAGATATTGAGGGAGAGGTGTGGCAGCAACCTTGCCACAACCTACTAGCACTCCCACCATGGCTCAAACTGTAGGTTAATGATTACCTTTAAGAGATCCACGATGTCATGAGGGAAGACTGTGACAATCGCTCATGATGATTCTAAAGGGCGTGCAATAAGATAGGTTCTTTATTCCTTAGAAGCCCGTAGTCTCCCAGAAGGTCACCTGACGGAGAATTGACTCCATGGGTTTGACATCTACCAAAATCAGTCAAACGGAAAGTGGCACCCTTATATCACGTAGTGCATCTTGAAGGGAACACCGTACAAATAAAACATGAATGAAAGTGAGTGGCACCCTGGGAGCACGTAGTGCATATTGAAGGGAAAGTTGTGATTTTTAACTCTGGTAAGTTAATAAACCTACTACCTAGAAAACTATGCCTCCTTAGGACCTGGTCAACCTTAAAATAAATGATGGAATGAGTAAATNGTCTAGGTAGAACATGTAAACAAAAAAGAACTAAATGGACTTATAAGAAGAAGGGGGGTAAAGAGAATTCAAACATTAATTATTAAAGTAAAATTTTAATGAAGGATTAAATTATTAAAAGGGTAAATTGTTGTTCATATCTAAACTTGCTAAATCTGAACTAAGAAGAAAAGCGAAAACTTAAGGAAAAGGGGAATGTCTAACATATTAGGTAATTTAGTCTTTGGAACCTTCTAATTGTGAAGTCAACTAGGTTTTAAGGAATGATTTATTCATTTAAGAAATGTAAGGGAATAAAGGGATACCAAGGAGATTTTTTAGGAATGCTTTTAGGTGGGTGACGGAAATAGGCGAATTTAATTAATTAATAAATTGATTTTATTGTACAACTAAGGGATTGAGTGAGATGTGTATGGAGGAGGTTTATCCTAATTAAATTTAATAAGAAGAATCTACAGAGGGTTTGGGAAACTAATCACTAAGAAAACTCTATAAAAAGAATGGCTAAGGAGGAGTATGATGACCCCTAGTAAGTGTAAGGTTATGCTACCGATATTTTTCTTGACTGAATTTTTCTTGTGGGAGTTGGGATACCCAACTCGAAAGAGAGTGGTAGCTCGACCTTGAGAGGCAATATAGGAGCTAGATTTCTCTCTGGTTTTTCTGTGTGTGTCCCCTTTGTGACTCGAGGGGATCAGGGGGAAGAAGAGCATTTGTAGCATTGGTTGGGAGGTACCAGTGAAGTCTCAACGGTTAGAAAGTAGGAGTTGGATGGAGCACAAAAGTAGGAAAACCACTTCGAATTTGATGCCTTCAATTACCGTACACCATTTATAATTCACACTGTAATTCAATTAAATAGTCCACTTATGGTTTATATGTTAATGAAATATGCAACGTATTATTGAAACTAGATGTGTGTATGGATCGTGTTGGACCAAAGTGACTAACGGAGAGGGGGGGGGGCATGAATTAGTTAGTCACAAATTTTACTGATTTTAATTCTTTTAACACAATCGTCTCTTTGACTTATAAGAAACTTATATCAACAAGTATATAAGTATAAACAATTAGGCCTATCAAATAGACATTGACACAATAATTTCATGAGGAAACCCATAAAGGGAAAAACCTCTTCTTATTCTTTTAAATGTAAGGAAAGAACTAACTTCTCTTTACATTATATTTTATCTGAACAACTGCTCAGATGAGGGTGCAAGCTCCATTTGTTCACCACCAACTAAAAACAACCCCTACTGTTTCAATGCAAGCTTCAACTTGTAATGAGTCTGTAGGTCTCCCTAGCTCCTCCCTTATGTTCAAGTACCAACTTATGGACTTTAAATAATCACAATATCATTCAAGGTAATCATAACAAATAAGTCAATGTCAAAATACATTCAATACCATCTCTATTTGTTCTCTGATTAATTTAAGCCTGCAACTTTGTCTTGAAAATCATCTTTGTCAAAAAAACTAGTCTGTAAATTAATTCTAGTCAGTAATACAATTCTGTTTTTGAAGACTTTGTAACTCAATCTTTCAACTTCATGAACATACCTATACATAATGATTTCAATGAACCCTACAATTTTTTAAGACAAAACCTTTGACACTTATATAATCATAGCATACCTCTCAATATCCTCTGTAATTAATTTACCCTCAATGTCATAATCAAACTCTGTACAAATGCCATCTTTGCATCTCTGTCTCAATCTTCTCTACCTTCATCATCTCTGTGTATCTTTTATTCTATTCATTTTAAATTATAGAGATACCATACGTTTTTTCTTAATATTAGAGAGGTACAACTCTTTCTTCAATGTCTCTTTTATCTCTCTCACACACCAATCTCATAGTACGTATTCTATCAATATATAACAATTTGAATCCCCTTCAAGTGTTAGTTTCAATCTATGTAACTAATTATAATTATACAAACTGCCCTTCGATTTAGTTGGATGAATTATTTACTCTGTTAACACATAATGCACAGCTACCCTTTGATTAGTTTGTTTGAATAATCCACACCGTTGATTTATAACCACTAGAACTATGGCTTGATCCATTCCCTCTCAACGAAAACTGTGCCATTCTCTCTTAGTGATGGAATTCCCTTCCGAATCTTCAACACATGTATGTTCCATTTGTGGTAAGACTATTTAGTTATAGTTTGTCTCTTCATACATATGACCAAAAACTATGCCATTCCCTTTCAACGATGGAATGTGATTTTGAAAACTGTGCCATTCCAAATATTCAATACATATGTATGTGTTATTTGAGGTAAGACTGTTTAGTTATAGTTTGTCGTAGTTTTCCATCAATGACAATAACAATGCGCTAAAAAAACTTTGCAATGACAACTGTACCTACCATAAATAACAATGCCAACAAACTTCACAGTGCTCTATTCAAAACACTTGTATGCTACCAATAAGACAATGAACAATAATTCCAACAAACTCCCCCTTTGGCATTGATGGCAAACTTACCTTTTTATTTACTGTGTTCTCCCCCGTTTGTCATCTATAGAAAATGATCCATTAAAATCCCCTTCTCCAAGATAAAATAATACCACTGTCATCATCAATGAGTCATGAGCATGTGTGAATCAATAAACCTGAATATTTCTGAGGAATGTAGAAAATATTTTTAAAGCCCTGTCAATTATGGAATTGATCATTTAAACTAGAAATTCTTTCAACTATCTTTATTACTGCTGAAGTTTAATGATTCTTCGCTGATATGTTACTGCTGAAGTTTAATGATTCTTTGTTGTGTTCTCCCTCGTTTGTCATCTATATAAAATGATCCATTAAACTCCCCCTGTCCAAGATAAAATAATACCACTGTCATCATCAATGAGTCATGAGCATGTGTGAATAATAAACCTGAATATTTCTGAGGAATGTAGCAAATATTTTTAAAGCCCTGTCAATTATGGAATTGATCATTTAAACTAGAAATTCTTTCAACTTTCTTTATTACTACTGAAGTTTAATGATTCTTCATTGATATGTTACTCCTCCTGACCAAAAGACTAAGAAAAATGTTGTACACATATAGCTTATTTGGAAACAACTTTCCCTTAAATAATAGCATTGAACAATCAATTGCCAACAATATGAATTTTTGTATTATGACAACTTGTAGTTTGATATAAAGTCAACTTACAAAGAACAGAGTCCCAACTGATCTTGAAGACTTTCAAATTGCATTTTGGGTAAAGGTTTAGTAAAAATATCGGCAATTTGATCCTTTGTTCCAATGTATTCCAGTTTAATAACTTTGTTCATAACTTGATCTCTGAGAAAATTAAACTTAATAGGAATGTGTTTTGTTTTTGAATGCATAACAAGATTTTTGGAAATACTGATAGCACTAGTATTATCAGAATAAATAGGAATAGGAGTATTATAATGAATGTGTATATCTTCCATCATTTGTTTCATCCATATAACTTGTGTACCACAATTTGCATCTGCTATAGCTGATTTCTTCTTGCTTGACCAACTCACAAGACATCCACCAAGAAAAAATCTTGCTCCACTAGTAATCTTCCTGTCATCAAATCTTGCAGATAAAGATCTAAGCATTTTTTGCGCAATAATAACATTTTCAACTATTTCTCCTAAACCTCTCATAGTATTGACTACGTCATCAATACATAAAAAATAGGTAGCTATATCTTCAAATTCTTCCATCTTTAAACTTTCAAATTGACTTCTATATGATTCTAATTTAGCATTCTTTACCTTAGTATCTCCTTCATATACATTCTTCAGTGTGTCCCATAATTCTTTTGTTGACTCACAATGCATTACCTTAACAAATTCTGAACCTGTCAATCCTCCAAGTATTGCATATATAGCTTTGGAATTACTTTCATAGAGTTTATTCCCTGCAACATCTGTTGGAACTGTTGTTGGAGCATTATAGTCATTCAACACAGTTTGCCAAACATCTAATCCTTGAGACTGCAAAAACAACTTCATTCTAATACTCCAAAAGACATAATTATGTCCAGCAAACAAAGGTAATCCATGTTTAGTAAAATCAAATTTCCTATCCATTTTTAAAGATCAAACTTCCAGTGATTAAAATGAATCTTGAAGTAACCTTGCTCTAATACCAATTTTTGGATCCAACAAACTAACTAAGACGGGGGGAGGGGGCGGGAGTGTGAATCAGTTACTGATTTTAATTCTTTTAACACAATCTTCTTTTTGACTTCTAAGAAACTTATCTCAGCAAGCATATAAGTATAAACAATTAGGCCTATCAAATAGACATTGACAGAATAATTTCATGAAGAAACCCATAAAGGAAAAAACATCTTCTTCTTCTTTTAAATGTAAGGCAAGAACCAACTTCTATTTACATTATATTTTATCTGAACAACTAACAACTAACAACTAACCAGATGATGTTGCAACCTCCATTTGTTCGGCACCAACTGAAAAACAACTCCTACTGCTTGAATACAAGCTTCAACTTGCAATGAGTCTGTTCCTAGCTCCTCCCTTCCTCCCTTATGTTCAAGTACCAACTTCTGGACTTTAAATAATCACAATCTCATTCAATGTAATCATAAAAAATAAGTCAATGTCAAAATACATTCAATACCATCCCTGTTTGTTCTCTAATTAATTTAAGCCTGCAACTTCGTCTTGAAAATCATCTCTGTCAAAAAAACTAGTTTGTAAATTAATTCTAGTCTATAATACAATTCTGTTTTTGAAGACTCTGTAACTCAATCTTTGAACTTCATGAACATACCTATACATAATGATTTCAATGAAATCTGCAATTTTTCAAGGAAAAACCTTTGAATAGCATACCTCTGAATATCCTCTGTAATTAATTTACCCTCAATGTAATAATCAAACTCTGCAAATGCCATCTTTGCATCTCTGCCTCAATCGTCTCTGTGTATATTTTATTCTATTCATTTTAAATTACAAAGATACCATATGTTTTTTCTTAATATCAGAGAAGTACAACTCTTGCTTCAATGTCTCTTTTCTCTCTCACGCACACCAATCTCATAGCAGGTGTGCTATCAATATATAACAATTTGAATCCCCTTCAAGTGTTAGTTTCAATCTCTGTAACTAATTATAACTGTACAAACTGCCCTTCGATTTAGTTGGATGAATGATTTACTATGTTAACATGTAATGCACAGCTACCCTTCGATTATATTGCTTGAATAATCCACACCGTTGATTTATAACCGTTAGAACTATGACTTGAGCCATTCCGTCTCAGCGAAAACTGTGCCATTCTCTCTCAATGATGGAATGCCATTCTGAATATTCAACACATGTATGCGCCATTTGTGGTAAGACTGTTTAGTTATAGTTTGTCTCTTCATACATATGACCGAAAACTGTCTGTGCCATTCCTTTTCAGCGATGGAATATCATTCCAAAAACTGTTCCATTCCAAATCTTCAATACATATGTATGTTCTATTTGAGGTAAGACTGTTTAGTTATAGTTTGTCTTAGTTTGCCATCAATGAAAATAACAATGCTGCAATTAAAAAAAATGAACAATGATGCCAACAGATCGGTAAATTTTAATTGCGTTTGAATTGTAATGAGATTGGGTTATAGGCGTAGTAGGTTTCTATCTGAATTTTAGAAGAACCCTGACATCATTTTTTTTTGTTTTTGGTTGTGGTTTTGTTTAGCCTTCTTCTTGCCATGCCTAGCGATTTCCTTGAGATTTCTCTACCTCTCTTGGTAACCAGTGTAATAGGCCAGATAAAACTCCACGGTTAACACAGAACGCAGAGAACACAGTTCAATCTTATTCTCAAAAATAGATGCGGATACATTACATATAGGTGGAGGCAAACAGTTTATGAACAGTTACAGTTACGGGCAGATATGGTTACAAAACTGCCAGATTAAATTAAACCGCAAACTGCCGTATTAGTTATTAGTTAATATTCCCCCCATAATATGAAGGGACATTTGCCGCGAGATTAGTTATTAGTTAACATTTCCCCCCCTTAATCCAAAGGGACATTTGTCATCCCAAGCATCATGCGAAATTTTTCAAATTTCTCTCGACCCAAAGCTTTAGTAAAGATGTCCGCAATTTGCTCTGAAGTGGAACAATGATTGAGATGAATGGTTTTGGACTCAACATGATGTCGAATC
>ML778888.1:804184-825834 GCA_009831015.1 Picea engelmannii
TTTTGGTTTTGTTTTGTTTTTAAAACGATTAATTGATGTGCCTTGGAATTCGACCTGCGAGTGGGCACTTGAATTCATACCCTTAGTTTACATTTGATGCATACATTGATCTCTACGAATGGATAAGGGCATTTATGTTGGTAATTGTTGAGATAATGTCGAATTAAATTGTGTTGGGTCCCAGCGATTAAAATCATATTTTCCTTTTTATTCATTTTAAGAATTTATGGGAAGGAACTTCAATTGATAATTGTATCCTCTTTTATTCAATTGCACCCTGTGATTATGGTCTTGCATCCTTCATCATCTGTGATTGTATTTATACCTTATCCAATTATTTTTGCGATGTGGTATTGGCCAAAACCCCGTTATCACATGTCTATATGGTCTTTCTCTCTTTGGTAGAATTAATACCTAAAAAGATTGGATTGTTGAATAAATTGTTGACCAACGAATTTTAGTTTGGCGTGATAGTTTTTGATTGAATGCGCGCACTAAGTTTATATGATGTACGTTGAATTTCTGGTTTAGTTTTCCTTGCACCGTAAGTACTAGATGATGTGATTAATTAGAAATTGGTTTCTAATGTATCTTTAATTTTGTTGAAGTATGTTTAGATTCTCTTATCACCTTGAAATAAATGATTGGGTACTCTTGAATGATAGATGATGTGGACGATTGTTTGCTTGGATTTGGTATATTTATGGCGTACATGAAAAAATTAAGGTATTGAATGAAGGTTTTAAATATTGGATTATTGCGTGCATTGGGATTTAAGGTAAGGATTGTCTTTGGGTTAATAGATTGCTAGTGTGACGAGATTATAGTATAAGGAATGATTGGGATATATATTTTAGACTTTGCATGCCGTGGATTTAGTTGTAATTAATAGTTAGGTTTTTGAGTGCATGGAATATGGATGATGCATGTATAATTAAGAGAATGAGATTGAACGCGCACATTGAATGACGTATTATGAATGTTTAGATATTACTTCTTGCACATCGTGAAAAGTCAATGAAATGAATGGGTTGGTTATTCGTTGATTGCGCCTTGAAAAATTTATGTTAACGAATGAGGGGTTAGACATTCTAGTTTTCGCGCGTCATGGAATAAATATCGAATGGTGCCGACTACACTACGCCTTAATTTATGACGTGGCATGATTGATTAGTAACTAGTTCTCTCCCACTCATTAATTCAGTTAGCTTGGGGATGTTCTGGAATTTTTTACTCTCGTGTGTAGTGATTAATTAAATATTGATGTATGTTTGATACGATGATGGTTACCCCTGTGCCCTGGTTAAGGATTTTAAGATTGATGGACTTATGAAATGGATGACTATTCTGGTTGTTAACTAATGTGTTAATCCATTGATATGCATGTCATGGTATATAGTGACGATGTGTCGGCATGGTATCGTATTCGATTATTAATGTTTTTTTTTAGTTAACTATGTGATTGAAATGTTGATGATGTCGCTCTTGGTTATGTTTTAATTTCCTAACGCAGCCCCAAAAAACAAATGACCTTTTGTATGTCTCTTGTTGTCGTAACGATCGATCCGTTACACCATAAACCTGATACCTCGAGAAGTAACTGATTAAAAATATCCTTATAGGATGCATATCCTAGAATTAAATGAACCTAAAAGTCAATTTCAAGAATTGATAGATAAGAAATATATCCGACCAAGTGTGTCTCCATGGGGAGCACCAGTACTTTTTTTTTATAAAGAAAGATGAAGCATTACGTCTCTGTATTGATTATAGACAACTTAATAAAATAACTATTAAAAATAGATACCCATTACCTTGTATCAATGATTTGTTTCGCCAAGTATGGGGAGATACAATATTTTCTAAGATTGACTTACATTCTCGTTATCATCAAGTTAGGATAAAGGATGAAGATATTTATATAATGTCATTTATAACAAGGTACGAAAATTATGAATTTGTTGTAATACCTTTTGGGATGACTAATGCCCCAACCTCATTCATGTGCTTGATGAACAATATTTTTGGAAAATGTCTAGATAAATTTGTGATTGTATTTATAGATAATGTATTCATCTATTCAAAGGATGAAAAGGAGCATGAAGAAAATTTAAGAATAGTACTAAAAATACTAACAGAGCAAGAATTATATGCAAATATAAGTAACCGTGAGTTTTATAAAGATCAAATTCACTATTTGGCACATATAATTTCCAAAGAAGGTAGAGTTGTAGCCCCGGAAAAAATAAAGGCTATAATGAATTGGCTTGAACCTAATGATCCTTCAGACATACGATCCTTTATGGGTATAACTGGTTATTACCGAAATTTTATAGAAGGGTGTTATAATATTGCATATCCTATAACATCATTACAAAAGAACGGAACTAAGTTCATCTGGTCTGAAAAATGTCAAATTTTTTGAACAAATTAAAATGACTTTTAACTACAACTCCTATATTAAAATTGGCATATCTAGATAAAAAATTTGTAGTATGTATGGATGCATGCCGCGAAGGGCTTGGTGGAATGTTAATTCAAGAAAACCATGTAATATCTTATGAATCTCGGAAATTAAAGAAACATGAAGAAAATTATGTAACACGTGACTGGGAATTGGTTGCAATAATACTTGCATTAAAGATGTGGCAAAACTATTTGGTAGGTTTTAAATTTTTATTGTTGACAGATAACATCACTCTAAAATATATGTTTGATAAAAAAAATTTAAATGCTCTCCAAGCAAGGTGGTTAGTCTTCTTAAGGGAGTATGATTTTGAAATAAAAAACATAAAAGGAAAATAAAATAAAATAATGTGTGCAGTTAATAGAAGTAATTACGAAATAAATTTATAATAAAGGGTAAGGATAACAACTGAAAAAGACCTAGAATATAAAAATATTAAGTTAAAGATTGTTGATCATTCAGTAGGAATAGAAGAATCAAACTTTAGATTCTCGAAAAGTGGACTATTAATGTATAAAAATAGATTATATGCACAAAAATATAATGAAATTAATTTGTTAATTCTAGATGAATTGCATAAGAAACCATATTCTCGAGATCCGGGTTACCAGAAATTGATTACTATACTGAGAAACGAATTCTATTGGATAGATATGAAAGGAGGAACAATTGAATATCAAGCTAGATGTTTAGAGTGTCAACACATTAATTTTGGACACTAACATCTAGCTAGAACCATTACAACCTTTACCCATTCCAGAATGGAAATGTGAAGTGATAAGTATGGATTTAATTACCGGATTGCCTAGAAGTAGTAAACAAAATGACTCAATTATGGTTCTGATTGATAAATTAAGGTAGCACAATTCATTACTGTGAAATCAACCTACAAGGATATTAATATAGCATAAATATTCATGAAGGAAATATTTAGGTTACAGAGAATCCCAAAAGTTATAATATCTGATATAGATGTTAAGTTTATCGGAAATTTTTGGAAGGATTTATTTAAAGGGTTGGATACCCAATTGAACTTCACTATTGCTTATCATCCACAAACAGATGGACAAACTGAAAGAAATAACTATATTTTTGAATACATGTTTACAATGTATCTTATGGACAAACTTGGTAAATGGGAAGAAAATTTGTACTTAGTTGAGTTTTCTTATAGTAATCATTATCAAGCTTCATCAAAACTTAGTCCTTTTGAAAGGTTATATGACAGAAAATGTAATACACTTGTTTCATGGAGTAATCTTGTTACTAGATTGATGATAGGACGAGATATGTTAAAATAAATGGAACTAACATTGAAATAAGTACAACAAAACCTGGAAGTAGATTAGGATAGGAAAAAAAGTTATGCTAATGCAAAAAGGATTCCAAGAGAGTTCAATGTTCAAGATCATGTGTATATTAGAGTTAAACCTAAAAACAATTATTTACGGCTAGGAAGGTATAATAAGTTATCACCTAGGTATTTTTTCCCATTTACGATACTTTCTCAAATAGGAATTGTAGCTTATAAACTTGCACTTTGAGCCACGGTAAAAGTACATGATGTATTTCATGTTTCATTATTGAAAAGGTATTTACATGACCGTACTCATATTGTTGATTGGAAAATGATACAGGTGGAACCCGTGGGAGAATTCCCAGTAGAGCCGGATCATATTCTTGACAAGAAGGAACTTACACTCTAGAATCGAGTCGTAGGATAGGTAAAGGTGCAATGGAATCACCTTAGTCCAGAATAGGCTACTTGGGAAATGGAAATTAATATGTGGGAAGCATATCAATTTTTGTTCCAGAATGGTATTGATGAAAACTAATTGTCATCGAAGAAAGTGATAAGTTCTAAGTGGGGAGTGATAAGTTCTAAGTGGGGGTGTCTGTGATACCCAATAAATTGGATTTTTAATTATTATTTCTATTATTGTTTTTAATTTAGAATTCTAATTATTTTTCTGAAAATACAATTTGTTCATTGACCAAAATTGAATTGTAAAACATTATTATTTTAATAAAATGAAACACATGTGGAAAAGGGGGCACACATTGAAAAAAAATTTAAATATAGAGTTAAGAATCGAAACGGGTGGGTGAGGTGGCAGCAGACTGAGAAAAGTTGTGGAGTTAACTCAACTTCAAAAAGACACATTCTAGATTTATAGGAGAATATGTGAACATGTGTAAAGTTAAATCTAATAGGAGGTTAGTGAGAAAAGGATCAAGACAAGTGTAACAAATCCTAGGAAAAATAAAACAAGTCATGACAATGGAATGGGACGCTATTCCTAAGAGGAGAACTGGATAACTTGATAAGGCTATGCACTAACTGACTTGACATAGTGAACATTCAAAGATTACTCACAACAACTGTAAATTGTAATTCTACAAGAGGCCACATAGGCAGCCCCTTGTATTCTGAACTCAACTCGGGGGTGGAAGAGGTCATAGATACTCTAGTCTAAGGTTGGGAAGAATACGGTATTCAGTGTGCGGTTTCCCCATAGTTCCAAGTTTTGTTTCTTGTGATAAATATGCTTATTTAAATGTTTATTGTGTCATTGTACATTTATGTGGATAAATTCTCTAGCATAAATAACTAGAACGTTATTAGAAATTAATGCTTGTTATACAAGATACATATGCATATTATATGTTTCATATAGGAATATGTGAAAGGAAATTTAACAATTTTTCTGATTTATAAACATAATCATATTATCAATAATAGATTAATAGTACTCATAAGTAAAAACTAGTTACTAATCTAGGGACTATTCCGGATGAGAAATATGAATGGAGGAGACATGATTCATCGAAAATACAATATACAACTTGAAAGGAATGATACAAAATAGGAAATTATATTGATTAAACAAGGATTCAATATATATAAATAGGAAAATAAATTATTACAAATTCAAATAGAGTTATGCATGATACCTTGTACATATATTCAGGAGAAATATCGTTACAGAGTACATTGTATAATCCAAACAAAACTCATGCGAGATACCCTATGTATATATATTTGAAGAAAAAATGTTACAGACTCTATACAATATAAATGAGCAGAGTTCATTTATAAACTATATATCAATGAAAAATGAATCAATAAATAAAGTATTACAACATCATCACATGCATGGACAACAGTGTGAAGCCAACTGGCTTTCAGGAATAATTACATTAAAAAATAATTGGTCGATTAATTTGACAGAAGGTAGGAGTAGAATAATCACTTTGGTGATATCATATTTAAACCTGTAGAAATATTGAAACCATAATACCTTTCTGTAAATGGGTATTCCAAAGATCCATGGAAATTGTCCTCTCGAACCTTAAAAAACAAGTAACATAATAAGTTAGTAAGTTGCACGAGTTATTTAATCGAATGAAAGTTACATATAAAATAGAAATAATCTCACCATGGATGAGCATAGTGTTGAGGTATCTCCTTACATCATTTTAATCCACACCTGGATGTTCTCAGCTTCTGAATAATAGATGGGTACCCATCGCAACATCAAAATGGTCCATCATTAGATAATACCCAAGAATAAAATTAATGTAAAACCACAACATATGTACATAATGTAAATGAAAGTAATTATTGGTTGTGGAGTCTTATTATCTTCCTGATTCATATGTCTTTGTTTTCACCCATGTTTATACCCCATGAAGACTGTACACCCCTCCACACGGGGGAGTTGCAAGGGGGGGATTTCCCCCCCTACGGGGTTCGGGAGCGAAGCCCCCGAAGGAAAATTTTCCTTGTAAATTTATATTGTAATTTCATAGTCAATATTGACCATTCATCATTAAGTCACACATATTATGGTAGAGATTATGTTTGGGTTTTTTTCCCTAGAAGGAAACCCTCTTTTATGAGAGAAGTGTATTGTGGCTGTGTATTATTGGGAATATTGTATTCTGAGAGAGGAGACTATGAGAGAAAGAATAAAAAGTTATAATTGGTGTGTTATAGGTTATGTCCCTTCATTTTCTAGATAATAATAAAGGAAGGACCTGGAAATTTCTCTAGTGGATGTATCCCACACTCGGTCAACCACATAGTTATGTGTCTCTATTGTATTGTGTATCTATTGTGTTTTATTTTCGCATTTATCTTATTTTATTTGTCTATGATCTCTTTTTACTAACAACTGGTATCAGAGTGAAAGTTAACTCACAGGAAAAGAGGGTTCTTGGTTCAAGTTGGAGCAATGGAAGAAGATGGAAACTTTAGGGTCGAGAAATTTAATGGTCAAAACTACCAATTATGGAATATGTGGATGGAAAATTATTTATATCACAAGGATCTATTCCTACCATTGGGTGGAATAGAAAAGAATCCAACGACCATGAAGGACGAATAATGAGAGGTTCTTGACATAAAGGAACTAGGAATGATACGGTTGAGCCTGAAAGCATCAATAGCTTTCAATATTTCAAAAGAAAGGACAATGAAGGAGATGATGGATGCATTGGCTAAACTGTATGAAAAACCCTTGGTGTCTAATAAGGTATTTCTAATGAAGATATTATTTAATATGAAGATTTCAGAAGTTGGGTTTGTTGGAGATCATTTAAATGAATTTAATACGGTGAATAATCAACTAAGTTCTATAAAGTGGACTTTGATTATGCTGTCAGGGCTCTTCTAATCTTATGCTCATTGCTAGAAAGTTGGAATGGCTTAGTCATGGATGTAAGTAACTCTATCTCTGGTTCAAAGACTCTAAAATTTGATGACGTTGTTGGTGTTATCCTTAGCAAGTAAATATGATGGAAAAGAACAGGTGAGACATGAGGTAATGCATTAAACATGGAGAAAATGGGAAGACAAAAGGATAGAGGAAAGGGCTCAAGAAACTCTGGGAATTCTACGAAGGGAAAATCCAAATCCATATAGGGAAATATAGAGTGTTGGAATCCAAATCCAAATCATCAATTGGAGTTAACTATCGTGATGGTGAAGCATAGGCTATCACTCTGAACTATCGTCATTATCATGGTGATGGTGATGGTCAATGTTTTCTATGTATGTAATAATGTATTTGTACTTTATTACTTCAATATATTAATGTACTATTATAAATTAAATATGTTTTTAATTTTTTAATGCTTTATTAATGTATTAATTAACAATACTTTATTAATGTATTGTTTCATAATGTATAAATATTTTATTAATACATTAATTTATTAATTAAGAATATATAAATACATTAATTTTAATATATTTAAACACCATAACAATGACTTAATATATTATTATAATTTATTACTCAATGTATGTGTTAGTGCTTTATTAATACATCAATTAATAATCTATAAATATGTTATTTATAAAATATTTTAACATTATAATAATGAGTTAATACATTATTATAATATATTAATTTGGGTGATATATTATTAAAGTATTAATGTATCGTTACTTTATTAATATATCATTATCTTATTAATTAATGTATTATTTTATTATTGTATAAATATTTTATTAATGTATTAGTACTTTAATATAATAGTTTTAATATAATAATTTAATGTATTTTTTATTACTTTAATAACTTTTTAATCTATTAATGTTTTTTTTTCATGTATTACCTTATAAATGTTTTACTTTATTATGGTATAATAATGTATTAATAATAATAATATATTACTTTAACATTAATATATTATTATTACTGTATTAATACATTAATAAGGTAAGATATTAATAATACATTATTAAAGTATCTATATACTATTATAATTTATTAGGTAATGTATTTGTTAGTGTTTTATTACTACATTTATAATAATGACTTAATACATTATTATAATGTATTAGTAATATATTAATATTTTAATAATATATAGATACTTTTTTAATATATTAATTCTTTAATATTAATGTTTTAGTATATACTATTATAATTTATTAGGTAATCTATTTGTTTGTGTTTTATTAATACATTTATAATAATGAGTTAATACATTATTATAATGTATTAGTAATATATTAATATTTTAATAATGTATCGATATTTTTTTAATGTATTAATTATTTATTATTAATGTTTTAGTATCAATATTTATGTTTTCTTTATAAAATATTTAATACATTAATGTATTTAATATATTTAATATATTAATACATTAATGTATTAATATATTAATTTATTAATACATTAATGTATTAATATATTAATAATGTTTTACTAATGTATTAATGTATTAATACATTAATGCGTTAATATAATAAATAATTATTAATACATTAATAAATTAAAGCATTATTACTAATTAATACATTAATATATTAATGTATTAATACATTAAAGAATTAAAACAATAACAAATTAAAGCATTATAATTAATTAATACATTAATTGATTAATGTATTAATGTTATTTCAGGCATGCTGACAGTCAACTAGCAACAACCACTTTTATGTAAAAAGTGGTTGATATACCCCAATTAGCACCATTAATTTAAAAAGGTGGACAATGACGTCGATCGACGTATATCAACCACTTTTTACATAAAAGTGGTTGTTGCTAGTAACTATTATAAGTGAAATTCAACAACCTTTTACATAAAAGTGGTTGTTGCTAGTAACTATTATAAGTGTAATTTGTCGCGACAATCTCTTCCTCCCTGCTTCTCATGACTCCCTTTACAAGCTCCTCATTGGGGGTGCATTCTTCATCGTCGTCGTCGTCATCTAATGTTTTATCCAATTGCAGAAGATAAAGAAACCACTCTGTTTCTTTGTTGTGTATTCGTTTCAGCTCTCGGACGTCAATGGCATCCGCCAGAGCCTCAGGCTCTCAGCCGCGTTTTCTGAGCGTCTCAGACATGAATGAAAATTAGTCCAAAGATTTGAATATAGAACACAACTATGTTACATAGGCGAGAGGATGATGATATTTCAGCTATAGCGGAGAACTGCTTTTCCTGTTATTTTAGTATAACAAACCTCCAATTTAGTTATGACAACAAACCTCTCATAACAAGTGCAATTTATTTTTTGTGTGTGTGCGTGTGTACAAGGGTAATAAAGACATTATACTCTGCGTCGCAACATGATGAAAAACATGACGCATGTAACTACGACGACAACCTAATGACCTAAGACGCACATCAAACATCTGGAAGCAATGAACGACAATCAACCGACGAAAAATAAGACTGACTACCCACCCATCCTACCCTGCAATGGTTAGGACCTCCAGGACACATAAGAAATGCTCAAGCCCAGGTTCCCGTCGATTTTGACCATTTAAGGTCTCATGGATGATGACTGTTCTGAGGAACCAAGAGGAGTCTACATCCCACCTGACACAAGTAGACCAAGCCTACTAAGCTAAGGACAATCATTCCAACAACCCCACGCACCCAAAACAATTACACAAGTAACTAGAATCTCTTACAGTGATCAAACCAGGCACATTAAATGTTTACAAGACCAAGTACGAACATTAATTAGAAAGAACTTCAACACCCTCAACGGGAAGCACAAGATAAAAATGACTTCACCAATATCCCTGATCAATTGTCGTGTCAATCTAGTCAATAGTTACTGCCCGTTTTAATCATCTATTACGAGCCCAAATTAGCACGTCTAAAATGAAGAATATCATTAAGGTACAATCTAATTTGGCATTAAAACAATTTGATTTAAGAAATTCTAAATTACAAGTGTCAACAGAGTACCATCTAACTAAACATATAAAGGACATTACTAAGCAAGTATAAATCTTCGACTGGATTAATAATTAAAACTATAATTAGTCATTAATTAAAATATAACTAGCCCATCTAAATTATAAACTAGCCATTCATTATAAACCTGCAATATTTTTAAATTGGAATTGAATGAAGCATGTACCTAACACCACATAAAGATGACAAGGCAGGTTACAAAAATAAATAAATTTGTACTTGCAATATTTTAACTAGAAATTATTACATGAGTTGTCCATCATTAATTACAAATAACATTGTCGGCCACTAATTTGTCTAAAAATATAAGTGGCAGTTATTGTCTAAAAAAAATAGAAGTGGTTGTTGTCAAGGGAGTACAGTTCAATGCAAAATCAATTTTCGTTATGCAGTTGAAAGGAAATCATAACTACTCTATTCAACGCAAATTAAAATTGTTATTATCAACTCTAACCAACCAATCAATATTATTGCCAAAAAAATAGAAATTTGTCAGCACTAGGGAGCCAAATATACTCGTCATTAGGTAAAAGCAAGGAAAACGCAATCATCAAGGGGCAACTTTCTGTGCAACACATCTGCAAACCCAGGCTACATTAAAGGGAAAACAGGGGTCCTTAACAACAAACCAACTACGTTTAAAGGAAAAATCATGGTAAAATAAGCAACACATAGTCATCGAAATTCGTAAATGCCAATACATTCAAATGCATTGGCCAGAATTAAGGTCGTGGTAAAAACAACCATCTCAGGAAGGCGATTTGAGCAAATCATGGGCGTCCTTATGCATGGAAAAATGCGGTCCTTTACACAACAAATCGTATAGCTTAAACAGACAAATCATATACTCTGATCAGGCAATTTGTGGTTCAAGAACTCTCCTTTCCTCGATTGAGTGGAAACTGGTTTAGGTTTTTATTCTTATCAACGCTATTTGCTTGGTGCATGCATATAAATGGTGTATGCATTTAACCACATGCATATAACTGTTGTATGCATAAAACCAATAAAGAAAAAATGTTATACTTCTTTGTTGTCATGCCACACATGGGTTTCATGTTATATATATGGGAGGTTGATGATTGATAAGAATCCAAGGGATTGAATTGTAGCAATTCTTCGTTCTGTATAAACTACTATTCTATGAACCACTGTCTTACATAGAAAGCTAGCTAAACTTGTTTTTTTATAAATGCAGACAGACAAAGCATCTATGCTAGATGAAATAATTGATTATGTCAAATTTCTACAACTGCAAGTAAAGGTTACATATTTGACCTAAATCTTTTGCAAGATTGACATTGTGCATCCAATGATAGCTGTTTTGTTCTTAAAGCTCAACCGTTCTGCAAGTTTTGAGCACGAGTAAGCTTAGCGGTGCAGCTGCACTTGGGCCTCTAACTGTGAATGTTCCAGCTGAGGTAGACGTTTGATTGTTGAATTATAGTGGCAGTAGAAAATATATCATATTAGTGGAAGAGTGATGTGTGCTTTAATTTGTTTGTTGATGCTATCATTTTTGGGTTTCCTCAGGGATGTGGCATTCAGGCATCCGCGGCTCTCGGTCAAGCTGGTCCAGACTTTGAGAGAAATATTTTGAGGCACAAGGAGATGGAAATGAACACAACAATAACCTATTTAAAAAACAAGGTCTTTGTTTGATTCCAATTACATAGGCAACTGCCATATCTAATCGAACTGGAAAGCTAGGGCTCGGATCTCCAGTTACAGATTTTGTTGCCAGTATAATTTAGAGTATAAATTACAAATTAATTTACAATATAATTTACGATCTACCAAATAATTTATAATTTACAATGTAAAGTACAAATTACAATTTAATTTACAGTAAAATTTAAAACCAAGTCTGTGACAGTAAAATGGTTAAGAATATTACCTTCACTATACCACTAAAACACAGAGCATTCAACGATTTATGTCCCAACGTAGAGAATAAATTCTCATAAGTCAACACTAAACAGATTGGCTGGGAATTCGAAGGCCGGAGGTATAAAAAGAGTGGAGAAAATTTCGCCTTTAAGTAATAAATGGTAGAGTTACTAGGGAGAGCAAATGTAAAAAGACACAAAAACTACACAGTAAATTCGCCAAGAGAGGTATCAACGCAGACTTAATTTGCCTGGAAAGAAAAGGTAAGAGATTCGATTGCAAGAGGGTGTAGAACAACAAACTTCCAAGGGAAACCACAAAGTTAGATGGATGATGGGTTTGTCCTTCGCTCATCATCCTTGCATAGAAAAGCAGGACGTTGAGATCCATAAGTCTTTTAATGCTAAAGCGACGACCGTAGATCAGGCTCCTGGCCGACTGCTCAGGCGAGGACTAAGGAGATAGGGACGAAGGACAAACAACCAAAATGGTCACAATCAA
The DNA here is from genome assembly GCA_009831015.1 of Picea engelmannii. Classification (NCBI taxonomy): domain Eukaryota; kingdom Viridiplantae; phylum Streptophyta; class Pinopsida; order Pinales; family Pinaceae; genus Picea; species Picea engelmannii. The sequence continues at coordinate 816,774 of ML778888.1, forward strand.
CACCACAACAAGGTGGTCAAGACATGCGGGAAAACAAGGCCATAGGAGACGACAACCAAAGAGCTAGGCTAAGAAAATTTCAGCTATTAATCTAAACATCCAATCTACTTACATAATCAACATGCATACCCAATCATAAAACCTACAACATTATACCATTCAAACGAAGGAAGCATACCGTTGCCTATTCGCCTTCTTCGAATGACATCCCGCGCTCCGTGCAACTCCCACTCACTGACCGTCGAGACCTCACCGATACCTCCCAGCCAATGCTAGGGGTACTCTTCTTCCCCCTTAGCCCCCCAAAGATGCAAAGGGGCCACACACACTATCCATAGATTTCGTCTAGCTCCCAGCTCGCCTCGCAAGGCCGAGCTACCACTCCTCTCCAAGATGGGTATCCCAACTCCCATAAGTAAATCAGTCAAGTCGATATTTCTGCAGCGTAACATTACAAAAACAGAAGATGATCTTTCATCCTTCTTCCTCCTTTATTATATAGAGTTTTGATCTTCCTTTCTTTCCTAAAATCTCATTTGATTAAAATTTTAAAAATAAATTCCTAAAAAAATTTCTCCGTACAAGTGTCACCCATCCCCTACATTCCTCCATGATTTAATTTCTTTAATTAATTAATTATCTTATTTCCCTCACCCACCTAGAGTTACTCCTAGAATCACTCCTAGGTGTCCCCAAATTCCCTTACACGTTTTAAAGGGTTTCCCTATTATGAAGTTTCTAATTTAGTTTAAAATTAGAAGTCTCTTAAATGGTAGATTCTTTACTAAGTTGACTTACACTTTTTCCCTTAAGTCCCCCTTTTTCCCTTTTTATGTTACCTCTTTTCCCAGTTTCCTAAATTTTTACATTTTCCCTCTTTCCCCTTTTAATTAGAACTCAAAGAGGTAGGTGTGGAATTTCACCCCTTTTTCCCTTTTATCATTTAATTAGTATTTTTTTTTTAATTATCAAAAAGATAAAATAATTTATTGCCCCTTTTACATTTATTACCACATATTTTATTTTTATGAATAACTTAATTTCTTACTCCCTTCATGTTACAAGATTTAATGAAGGTCAAAATTATTATTTAAGTCATTTTTATGTTTATTATTATTATGTTTTTTTTTTAGAGAAGACAAGGTTCAACCACTAGCGTAATTTAGACTTAGGCCTTAATTTTTGTATTGGGTGACATTAAATTAGGGAAGTGTTTTAAAATTACTTAACATGTTATTTGTCTTAGGGCCATCTAGGTTCATCCCTCTATCATCAACAACGCGATGTGCCCATCAGGACACAGTCAGTGCTCCAAGGGTGCCACTCGCCTCATCTGTTCCTTTGTGCGATGTGCCCTTCAGGACGCACTACATGCTCCAAGGGTGCCACTCGCCTCTTGACTGATTTGGTAGACATCAATAACCCATGTAGTCATCAATCCGCTAGGTGAACTTGTGGGAGAGTAAGGGATTCTAAATAATAAGGCCCCCGCCTTATTGCACTCCCCTTAGAATCATCGTGAGCAATTGTCGCAGTCTGCCCCCATATCATCGTGGGTCCTCTCGAACTAGGTAATCGTTAACCTACGGTTTGATCCACGGTGGGAGTGCTAGTAGGATGTGGCAGGGTTGTTGTTCACATCTCTCTCTCAACATCTCTGGTAGTCCCATGTGACCCCTTTACTCCATATGTGAGTCTGGTCGACAAGTTATCGTCATCCCGCATCATCAACAATTCATGTCAGAATATAGTCATATCATATCATCTGATCAGATGCGCTAATATCATAGTAGAAACAATCAAACCCCAATGTTACACTCCCTCACTCGATCCAAAGTCCAAGGGGTTGCATCGATGCCTCTGCATTCTCAAAGTCCAAAACCCTGCACACTCAGTGAAACCGAGTCAATAGCACCTGTCTATGTCAATGTAGTAAAACAACGTGTCATCAACCCATAACGCCTCATAATCAAAATCAAAATTTTTAATAGCATAAAATCTGTATCACTTGCGAGCAAGTTTCTTCAAAGAATAAATTTGTTTAGTGCACTAGAGCGAGATGTTACATACACCCCCTTTTGTTCTAAACTTCGTCCCAAAGTTTCACAGTATATATGCTGAAATAAAGTGTATCACAGTATCATATGTCTATCTATCCAACAAAGATGGAAATTGTTGATGCATATCATATGCATCCTCCCAGGTCGTCGAGTGCGGACTATAATTGTCCCACTGGACCTTGACCTGATCTACCGTTCGACATTGTAGCTGTCAAAGGCGATGATCCAAGATGAAAACTAGCTCAGCCATGAGCACTCCCTCGTCCGATACCTGCAAGGAAATCATGTCAATAACATGTGTAGAATCACTAATATAATGTCTCAAAATAGATACATGAAAAAGATCATGCATACGCCTCAAAGAATCAGGCAAGGCTAGTCGATAGGCCACAGGCCCCTTTCTCTCCACAATCTCAAAAGGTCCCACGAACCTAGGAGAGAGTTTATCTCCCTTCCCAAACTCAATCGAGCTCTTATGTGGTTTAACCCGCAAGAATAATTGATCGCTAACCTCGTAACTACGGTCGACAAGGTGTGCATCGACAAAACTCTTATGTCGATCCCGTGCTTCTTTAATCCTTTGTCTTATTGTTTTCATTTTCTATTCGATTTCTTGGATCGTTTCAAGTCCCACCAGGACCCTATCATTAAGTCAATCCCAACTCAAAGGCATCTGACATGGTCTCCCATAAAGAAAATCGAAAGGCGCCATCTTAATGGTTCTCTGGTAACTGTTGTTGTAAGCGAACTCCACTAATGGCAAGAATTCTTCCCAATGATTTTGTTGGTCCATCACGTACAAGCGCAACATGTCCTCAAAGGTTTGGTTCATTCATTTGGTATATCTGTCAGTCTTCAGGTTATACGTAGTACTAAAGTTAAGTTGGGTTCCTAAGGCCTCTTGGAAACTCGTCCAAAATCGTTTAGTAAACACCGATCCTCGATCGGATATAATCCTCTTAGGCACGCCATGCAGCCTCACAATCTCATTGATGAAAACTCTAGCTATGTCAGGTGCATGATACGTCGTACACATAGGAGTAAAGTGAGCACTCTTCGTCAGAGTGTCTACTACTACAAAAATTGAGTCATGTCTCCTTGCCGTCAGTGGCAATCCAACAATAAAATCCATCAAAATAACTTCCCATTTCGATTCTAAAATAGCATGTGGTTGTAGTAATCCTGCTAGGTGTCTGTGTTGAACCTTTACCTACTGACATTCTAGACATCTGGCCACATAGTTGACTATGTCTGCCTTCATTGCCTTCCAGAAGAATAAGGGTTTAAGGTCTGCCCTCATTTTCTTGACTCCCGAGTGAGCCATGTATACTCCTCTATGAGCCTTACTTAGGATCAACATCCTCAATTTGTCATTTGGCGGTACGTAAATCCAACCTTTAAACCTCAATAAACCATCGCTATCCATCATTGTGTTTTGTCTGATAAAACCCTTGACCTCTTTGTACCAGTCATCATCACGCTGTAAATTTAGAATATTTTCACGTAGATTCGTCTGAAGAGGCAGTACCGAAAAGATGTGCAGTCTCCAACTCAATGCATCCGCCACTCAGTTGATTATTCCTTTTATGTAAGTAATCTCGAAGTCATACTTGCTAAGAAATTCCGACCAACGTCATTGTCGCGTATTCAGGTTGCTTTCGATAAAGATGTGTTGTAGTCCACAATGATCAGTTTTCAGTTCAAATTTTCATCCAACAAGGTACTGTCTCCAAACCTTCAAGTCATATATGATGGATAGAAACTCCAAATCATTTGTCGCATAGTTCTCCTCATGCCTTCTTAGTTTCCTCAAAATGTAAGCAATCACTCGTTCATCTTGCATCAAGACTCAGGCTAAGCCTTCCTTGGATGCATCAATGCATACCAAGAAGTCCTTGTCCATGTCAGGGACCTTTATGCGCATTTCTCGGTCCATACAAACTTCTTTTTCTTCTTTTGCAACTCTGTGATCGGATTTGCTATCTTCAAAAATCCCTCGAAGAACAGTCGATAGTATCCTACCAAACCCATGAAGCTACGCACTTCCAGGACATTCATCGGCACAGGTCATTTCATAATAGCCTCGACCTTGGATAGATCCACGGCGATGCCTTCGTCGGAGATCACATGCCCTAAGTAGTGAATCTTCGATTGATAAAAAGAGCATTTGGACAACTTCCCATACAATTTGTGCTCTCTTAGACATTGCAGTACCAAGCGCAAGTGCTCGTCATGCTCCTCTGTTGTCCGAGAGTAAATCAAAATATCATCAATGAACACTTGGACGAAGTTGTCCAAGTACTCGCAGAACACCCCGTTCATCAAACTCATAAATACCCCTGGGGCATTTGTCAGTCCAAATGGTAAAACAATAAATTCGTAATGTCCAAACCTCATCTTAAAGGAATTCTTAGGGATGTCATCCTCCCTGATCCGTAACTGGTGATACCCTGATCGCAAATTGATCCTGGAGAACACTGTCACACCCTTCATTTGATTGAACAGATCATCAATTCTCGGCAATGGATACTGATTCTTGATCGTGTCCTTGTTCAGCTGACGGTAGTCAATGAAAAGCCTCCATGATCCATCCTTCTTTCGTATGAAAATAATAGGTGCACCCAATGGTGACACACTAGGACGTATCAGTCCTAGGTCCAGCAACTCCTTCAGTTGCATTTTCAACTCTTGTAAATCTGGGGTTGACATCTGATAAGGCATTCTTTCTATCGGTTCAGTCCTCGATTTCAGGTCTATGGTAAACTCCAACTCCCTCTCCAGTGGTATCCCAGGTAACTCTTCTGGAAATACGTCCGCAAACTCTTTCACCACTGGAAGGTGTTCTAGACCTTTCGCTACTCCCTTCTTTTTTAATGCAACGATCGCATAAAGATTGCACCCCTTATGCATACTCTTCCGTAGTTGTAAGGAAGAGATGAATATCAAGGAAAATCCCTGGTTCCATCCTATAATCACACGTCTCTGTCCCCCATCATCGACCAAGCTCAACCATTTTGTCTTACAGTTGAGTATCGCCTCATGCGATTCCAACCAATCCATACCAATCATGACATCATAAGATCCTAAGATCGTGACGTACATGTTAGCCCTTGTGACAAACTCTCCCAGTTAAGGACACAGCCCGTAACCTTTCCTCCAACCTTTTGTTTGGCTCCCAAAGCCATCTCCATGAATCTAAACTCGTCCTATTTGACTGCCTTTACCTTAATCCTTTTTAGCACTGCACCAGCAATGAAACTCTCTGTGGCACCGGGATCTATCAAAATACTAAGAGTCTGGTCAGCGACGGTACCTGTCGTCTCAAGAACTATTGACTGATGCTCTACTTGGCGGTTATTCACCGCTACATGAATCCAATGGGCCTTGCCCATATCTCCCACGGTAGTGGGTCTGGCTGATTCAGACACTCTGGTCCTCTCCACATGGCAGTTGCACTGGTAGTGTGGTGCCCCACACATCCAACACCCCTTCTTCGGTCCAATAGTCCTGGTACTCGAAGTAGAAGATGACGGCCCACCGGCCTGGAATCCTGGTCTATTCTACTGAACAGGCCTAAACTGTTGCTGCTGTGGGCGACGGTGTTGCTGATGCTATGGTCTCCGATAAGGTGTTTGCTGTTGAGGCGTCTATCGTCGAGGTGTAGTGAAAGAGGATCCCCTCTGGAAACCACGATATCCCGGTGTATGTCTGGCTGGTGTCTAATGCTATTGTGCTCCAGATGACACCTACCCGGCTGGTCTCACTGGAGTCCTCGTCTAACCCTCACTCATAAGATCCTCCTTTGCTATGAGGGCCTTCTGGATGACATCATGCAAGGTCTGAGGCATCAGAATCCTAACCTTTGCATGTATGTTGTCGTTAAGGCCGAACACGAACCTGTTGACCTTAATTTTCTCAATGTTAAGGTGCAAAGCATATCGGAGCAGCTCCATAAAACGGGCCTCGTACTCAAGCACCGTATAACCTCCCTGTCATAAGGTGTTGAACTCATTCAGCTGATGCTCAATGAATTCCTCTAAAAGGTACCTCTCTCAGAACCGTTCCTTGAACGGTTCCCATGACCTGTCTTCGACCACCATGTTCAGTTGCGGTAGGAGCATCTTTCACCATAGAAAAGTGCTCCCCTTCAGTTGAAAGACCACCATGTGGACCTTCATGTTGTAGGTATAATCGCAAAGTGCGAAGAACATCGCCATGTTCTCCAACCATGCCTCGGTGGCTACGTCGTCCGGGGCACCAAATAACTTGGGAATTTTGACCTTCTCGAGTTCACGGTGAATGCTAGTAGTACTGATCAGAATGCCTGGTGGAAACTTAGCAGGTGTTGATGCCCTGACCTCATCTTTGTCCAAATGGTTGATCAGAGCATCGGACATGCGCTGAAAATATCTCATCATTTCGACTACATCACCAACTACTATCTGCTCCTATCCGAGAACCTTCTCATCTCCTTGTGGGTTGGACCCCTCAGGCGTGGATTCTAATGGAGGCGTCGCGCCTCCTCCCCTAGCACCCCATCGTCTGCCTCCACGGCATCCTCTAACCATGATTACATGCATGCACAGAAGTCAACTTGATCAACAACAGTATAATCAATTATATCAACGAAAGTCGTAGCGATCCCAAGTCGTGGGTTGAACCTCACTCTAATACCATATGTAACAAACCTCCAGTTTAGTTATGACAACAAACCTCTCATAACAAGTGCAATTTTTTTTTTTTTTGTGTGTGTGTGTACAAGGGTAATAAAGACGTTATGCTCTGTGTCCCAACACAATGATGAACATGATGCATGCAACTGCGACAACAACCTAAGAACCTAAGACGCACATCAAGCATCTAGAATCAATGAACGACAATCAACCGACGAAAAATAAGACTGAATACCACCCCGTCATACCCTACAATAATTAGGACCTCTAGGACACATAAGCAACGCTCAAGCCCAGGTTCCCATTGATTTTGACCATTTAAGGTCTCAGGGCTGGTGACTGTTGTGAAGAACCAAGAGGTGTCTACATCCCACCTGACACAAGCATACGAAGCCTACTAAGATAAGGAAAATCATTCTAACAACCCCACACACCCAAAATAGTTACACAAGTAACTAAAATCTCTTACAGTGATCAAAATAGGCACATTAAACGTTTACAAGACCAAGTACGAACATTAATTAGAAAGAACTTCAACACCCTCAATGCGAAGCACAAGCTAAAATCGACTTCGCCAATATCCCTCAACAATCGTCATGTCAATTTAGTCAATAGTTACTGCCCATTTTAATCATCTATTACGAGCCCAACTTAGCACGCCTAAAATGAAGAATATCATTAAGGTACAATCTAATTTGGCCTTAAAACAAATTCATTTGTACAATTCTAAATTACAAGTGTCAATAGAGTACCATCTAAATCAACATATGATTTTTAATCTACAAAATGATTTACAATCTACAGTACAAATTACAATTTAATCTACAATAAAATTTAAAACCAAGTCCATGCCAGTAAAATGGTTAACAATATTACCTTCACTATACCAGTAAAACGCATAGCATTCAACGATTGTTGTCCCAACGTAGAGCATAAATTCGCATAAGTAAACATTGAAAAGATTGGCTAGGAATTCGCAGGCCAGAGGTATAAAAAGAGCAGAGAAATTTCGCCTTTAAGTAATAAATGGTAGAGTTACTAGGAAGACCAAATGTAAAAAGACACAAAAACCACATAGTAAATTCGCCAAGAGAGGTATAAACGCAAACTTAATTTGCCTGGAAAGGAAAGGGAAAACGTAGACTGATTCGATCGCAAGAGGGTGTAGGGCAACAAACTTCCAAGTGCAACCACAGAGGTAGACATATTATGGGTTCATCCTTCGCTCATCATCCTCGCAAAGAAAAGAAGGGCGTTAAGATCCATAGGTCTTTTAACACTAAGGCGATGACCGTAGATCAGGCTCCTGGCTGACTACTTAGGCGAGGACTGAGGAACTAGGGATGATAGACAAACAACCAAAATGGTCACAATCAACACCACATCCAGGTGGTCAAGACATGCGGGAAAACAAGGGCATAGGAGATGACAACCAAAGAGCTAGGCTAAGAAAATTTAATCTATCAATCTAAACATCCAATCTACTTACATAATCAACATGCAAACCCAATCATAAAACCTACAACATTCTACCATTCAAATGAAGGAAGATTACCGTTGCCTATTCGCTTGCTTCAAATGATGTCCCGCGCTCCATGCAACTCCCCCTCGCCGACTGTCGAGACCTCACCGGTACCTCCCAGCCAATGTTAGGGGTATTATTCTTCCCCCATAGCCCCCTGAGCCGCAAAAGGGCCATACACACTATCCAGAGATTTCATCTAGTTCCCAGTTCGCCTCGCAAGGCCAAGCTACCACTCCTCTCTGAGCTGGGTATCCCAACTCCCACAAGTAAATTAGTCAAGTCGATATTTCTGCAACGTAATGTTATGCAAATAGAAGATGATCTTTCATCCTTCTTCCTCCTTCATTATATAGAGTTTTGATCTTCCTTACTTTCCTAAAATCTCATTTTGTTAAAGTTTTAAAAATAAATTCCTAAAAATTCTTCTCCGTACAAGTGACACCCATCCCCTACATTCCTCCATTATTTAGTTTCTTTAATTAATTAATTATCTTATTTCCTTCCCCCACCCAGAGTTACTCCTAGAATCACTTCTAGGTGTCTCCAAATTCCCTAACAGGTTTTAGAGGCTTTCCCTATTATGAAGTTGCTAATTCAGTTTAAAATTAGAAGGCTCTTAAATGGTAGATTCTTTACTAACTTGACTTACGCTTTTCCCCTTAAGTCCCCCTTTTTCCATTTTTATGTTACCTCTTTTCCTAGTTTCCTAAATTTTAAGATTTTTCTTCTTTCCACTTTTAATTAGAACTCAAAAAGGCAGGAGTGGAACTTAACCCCTTTTCCTTTTTATCATTTAATTAGTT
>ML778888.1:837909-922471 GCA_009831015.1 Picea engelmannii
ATGAGTTAGTTAAGATTGCCTAGCCTAGTCATAATGCATGATTTTAGGATCTAGAGCAAATCTCTCTATGAGGTGGCATCACCCATTGTACTATAAATATGTAACATTGGAGTGAATAAGTAAGTGTTGGCTATTATGCGTTTTCCGCCATGTTGTTGTTCTTGTCTCTATTTTGTCAATTGTTGTTCATGTGTTTAATTTCTTTAGTATGAAGGATTAAAATTTCTCGGGGTTCAGTGTGAGAGATCGAGATTGTAATAATAGGTAAAATAATATTGTATGATAGATAGTTTAAATCATCAATTTTTCTTTTCGGAGGTGTAGGACGGTGAGGTGACACAGGATAGTGGGGTGACAGAGTATGTTGTTAAGGTACTTTGTGATGTTAAAGTCATTTGCTGGGATAAAAAATCCAGTCATGTTAAAGGTTGGTGTAGCTACTCGATGCCATCCCCAGTGATTTTGATGACTTAAATGCCCCTAAATTAATTTACTAAATCTAATTTTAGCATAAACCCTAATTAGGGTTTGTAAATAAAATATTTTGTTCATTGTGATTGTGCTAGTATATGAACACATTAGTTAATAATGCTTCCAATAATGTACCAATATTTTGATAGTCAAACAAGAGCCAGCTAAAGTGAGCTATGTTAAGATCATATGCCTACAGATAGAGATATGAGAGGTTGATTGTTTCAAGGCTCCTGCTTAGATAGGACAACCCAAATTTCGTGGAAACATATGTGATTGACTCTTCATTAGATTTGACACATATATGACAAGGGACGATCTCGGATATGGATAGGAGTCCTTAGGTTGTCTTGCATATCAACAGAACAGATGATCAATGATCATTTGCTTGAAATCGAAACAATAGTGGTTTTAGCTATAATGAAGAATACAAAAGGTTCTAATTATGTTGCTAATTGTACAAGTAGTAGAAATGTAAATATAGAGAAAAACAATAAATTTATAATTTCAAGTAAGTTTGCTAATCAGTAGAAGGTGGCAATTAGATAGTCACACAGTAATTTCTTAATCATATTAAGTAAATGTTAAAAAGTAAACAGGTTAATCGACATCTTCAAAAATGCAAGAAAGTTATGAACATGCAATTTCATTCATTGATTTGGAAGGACTAAAAAGAATACAACAACATGTTCAATTGATAACCTTAGGTGTAGGCATTTTGGGATAATTGCAGTGATCAAACTCAGTGTCTATGCTACAGATATAGAATGACAAGCTATACGAGATAGAATGACAAGCTATATAGTCTTAAAAAAACCCTTTACAGCAGTTTCCAAAGTCTATGCCTCAAAAAAATCACAATAAAAAAACATGTCTTGGTCGACAAAATCTCTGTTCATATAATCCTGCAGCTGGCTCTCATCCCAGGCATCTTCATACAATGCAAGTTGTTGATGGTTTACAAAATCATCCTCGCTAAGACAGTTCTCGCCAAGGGATTTAAGATCCTGGTTCTCCCACAAAACCTCAAATTTTTCCTTCGTAGATACACAGACTTCGTCTCTCAAGTCCAAAGAGGGGCTCGATGGAATGTCAAGGTCACCCTCTGAAGCCTCCAGAAGATGACAAAGATCAAACATGGCGTCAGAATCTAGGTTTTGGCGTTCATGGCTTATAGAAATATTGGAAGCCGTCGAATTATCCTCAGAGTCAGAGGAGAGATTATACTTGGAAATAATGGAGTAACAACCAGTTCGAAGAGTCAGTTCGTAGTTCACTATCTGTCGAGTCTAATTGTTTGTGGTTTACATGTAACCGAATCACTAAAGTCTTTTCCTATTTAAGAATGCAATCCATCTTTATTGAATAATAAATAAGTGAGCGTACCCTCACTTTGTGTTTGTTTCACATATAATGGAGTAACAACCAGTTCGAAGAGTCAGTTCATAGTTCACTATCTGTTGAGTCTAATTGTTTGTGGTTTACATGTAACCAAATCACTAAAGTCTTTTCCTATTTAAGAATGCAATCCATCTTTATTGAATAATAAAGAAGTGAGCGTACCCTCACTTTGTGTTTGTTTCACATATTTTAACTTGGTATCAGAGCCACGAAGTGAAGTGCGAAAATTCATAGAGATCCGCACATCCCTCCTATGGTAGAGTGCAGTGGCACACTACTCGACCTTTCCGCACAAAAAAAAATGGAAAGTTTTCGTAGTCAAGCTGAAGTTCAAGCGCAGAAATATTTAAACATTCCTGCAGCCAAAGTGCATCGGCAGGTGCAGACTCCCCTCACTCCAATAGCTATATGAGGTGCGGAAATACCTCTATTTACATAGGTCGCGTGAGGTCATGGAGGTTTTGAAAATCGTGAAGGTTATAATTTCATGCGTGGAGTTTGAATGCATGCGTGGAAAGCATGAGTTTTTTTCTTGCTTAAGCGTAAGTTTTTGGTTTTACATGCTAGCAGAAAGTTTTCTGTTTTTACATGCAAGTGGAAAGTTTTTTGTTTTTACATGCTGGTGGATTTTTTTTTTAAAGAGTGGAGTTATAAACATTTTATTAAAGTGGAGAGGTATAAACTTATATGGGAGTTATGAAAGGTAGATATAAGTGTAATGAGGTGGATATTTAAAAGTGGATTTTTATTCAAAGAGGGTTTTAGTTTGGAGTTTATTAAAAGGTGGATTTTTTTAAGTTTATTAAAAGTGGATATCTTTTTTATAAAAATGTGAGGCTCCTAGGCGAAGAGGGAGTTATAAGTTTTTTTTTTTTTTTTAAGTGGATATTTTGGATATTAAGGTGCATGCATGATTTAAAGGTTGATATTTGCATGTGAAATTTATATATTATTTTTATATATAAAGTGGTTTAAGGTTTCCTTATATTTCTTTTAAGAAAACTAAGGCCAAGGTAGAGAAGGATTGGTGGTATCCGAAGGCAGAGTGATAGAAAGTTGCATATCTTTGGTGATTCCCTTGCAGAGAATATTTTGCAGAGATGGCGAATCCTCTGGCAGAAACTTACCTCAACGAAGCCAACAAGTTAGATGGCTTGAATTTCATTAACTGAAAATTCAAGATGCAGACACTCATGGAAGGCTATGGTGTCTGGAACATTGTGAAGGGAACTAAAGTGAAACATGATGCGACTGCAGGTGCAACAACAGGACAGATCCAAGATTGGGAGAATAAGACAAAGGTATTGTTGTGCATGTCAATTAAATATAGCATAATTCCACATATTAGAGAAGATAAAACTTCTGCTGCAACATGGACAACGCTTAAAGAATTGTATGAAACTAGCAACACAAATCACATTTTGGTCCTGAATACTAAATTGCTAGGCATTAAAATGGATGGAAATGAATCTGTTAATTCATTTTTGGGTCGTATCAAAGAGGTGAAAGACAAGATAGTAAACATAGGTGAAATTGTTTCCAACAATGATCTGGTCACTATTACCTTAAATGGTATGCTAGAAGATTACCATGTGTTCATAACAGGTCTCACAACAAGGGAGAAACCTCTTATGTTTGAAGAACTGGCATGCATTTTGTTACAAGAGGAAGAGAGGCATGGGAATCTGAAGCCTCAGAATAAATATTTGGCACTGTGGTCAAATAAGAGATCTGCGAGAGGGAGATCAGGAGAAATAGGAAGAGGAGGCAGTTCATGGCAGGGAGGCGTTTCGTGGTAGAGAGACAGTTCATCATAGAGAAGACAATCTCCAAATCAAGGTATGCAATCTGACAAGAATGAGTCAAATAGTTGTTTTTATTGTGGTTGACCTGGACATATAGTTAAAGACTATCATAAGAAGAAAAGTGATGAGGCTAGGAATAAACCTAGAAAACATTTAGGTCATTATGCAGAAAAATCGTCAAATCATGATCATATATTATTTATTGCTAGTGATGATATTGATGAACCCCCAAATTTTGAATCACAGGATCTTAGGTTGTTTGTGTCTAACGCTGCTTTATCTGTTGAAACATATGATTATGATGCCTGGTTTGTGGATTCTGGAGCATCAATACATATGACTTATAATAAAAATTGGTATGTTAATTTTAAAGAAACACAGATTGGTGCCAACACATATCTTGGAGATGACCGCGCTCATCAGATCAAGGGATATGGATAAATTCCTGTGACATTGTCGAATGGTACTGTTCGTGAAATTCAGAATGTAGAGTATGTTCGAGGAATAAAGAAAAATTTGATCTTTGTGTCCACCATTACAGATCAGAACTTGAAGGTTGAATTCTTCGAGAATTATTGCATAGTGAAGGATCTGCTGGAGCACTTCAAAACTGTTGTAAGGGGAGTCCGAGCAGGAGGCCTATACAAACTTGATGTTACTAGAAAAGCATATCACGCACTAACTTTTGCAACAATGCCAATAGAGATTCTTTGTCATCAAAGGTATGGACACATCAATCATCTTTATTTATTGTTATTACAGAAAAAGAATAGGGTTGAAAGACTTCCCATGCTAAAGAGTGAGAAGGTTGCTTGTGATGGATGTGCATTAGGAAATATGCACAGAGATGAATTCCCCTCTAATCCTAATAGGAAAAGGAAAGATGTTTTAGATCTTGTGCATTCTGATGTTTCCAGGCCTATGTAGACTAGGTCTTTAAGAGGTTCATTTTACTTTTTGTTATTTATTGATGATTGCACGAGATACACATGAGTTTACTTCCTTAGACAAAAAAGTGAGGTTTTCGAGTACTTTAAGGAATTCAGAAACATAGTGGAAAAACAAATAGAAAAATCCATGAAAATCCTCCATTCAGATCAAGGGGGAGAGTATAAATCAGGGGACTTCAACAAATATTGCAAAGATCATGGAATAGTACAACACTTTACAATACCTCACACTCCATAGCAAAACGGAGTCGCTGAAAGGAAAAAAAAACTCTCGTAGAGTGTGCACACAGTATGATGAAATGTTAGAACCTTTCGAATGTTTTTTGGGCTAAAATCATAAATATTGCAGTTTATTTAAATAATAGAAGTTCAACAAGGTGTGTTGATAATGTTACTCCTTTCGAAGCCTTGTATGGTTTCAAACCTGCAGTTCATAATCTGAAAGTATTTGGGTGTAGGGATTTTTCTCATATTCCAAAGGAGAATTGGAAGAAATTGGATGCTAAAGCCATGTTAAATATATTTTCATTGTGTACTTTTCTAAGTTTAAAGCATACAAATTGTTTGATCTTTCTACTCACAAAGTATTTGCAAGTAGAGATGTACTTTTCCATGAGAAGAAAGCACGAAATCATGATGACAACAGTCATGCAGAATGACATAGACTTCTTGATGAAATAATTAAAGAAGAGAAGCAACAACAACAACAACCACCACCGCAACAGCAATAGTCCCAACCGCAGCAGCAACAACAACAACAACATGAAGGACTGGGTGATATGGACAATTCAAGTTGTCACAGTTCTCCTAGACGTGAAGATAGATCTTCAGAAAGTGGGGAGGAAGATAATCAATTGAAAAGATCTTCATGACAGGATCGACTCCCTGAGAGGTATAAAGACTATGCCCTAATGAGTAGCGTTTCAAATGTCATAGAACCCATGATTTTTTATGAAGCTAATGAACATGATGAATGGCATAATGCAATGGAGAAAGAATATGAATCTATAATTAAAAACAATACTTGAAAATTGACTGAATTGCCTAAACATAAGAAGCCCATTGGATGGAAATGGATATACAAACCCAATTTTAAATCATATGGTAGTATAGATAAGTATAAGGCTAGACTGACTATAAATGGGTATTCACAAACAAAAGGTATTGATTATGCTAAAACGTTTGCACCAATAGCTAAATTGAATATTATCATAATGTTAATTGCTTTAGCTACAAAGTACCATTGGAAGCTACACCAGCTAGATGTTAAATCTGCATTTTTGAATAGTGAGTTAAAGGAAGAGATTTACCTTACTCAACCTGAAGGTTTTGTGGAACAAGGGCAAGAACACTTAGTGCGTAAGTTAAAGAAAGCATTGTATGGACTAAAACAAGCACCTAGGTCATGGTATGAGAAGATAGACTCTTTCTTTCTTCAATAGGGTCTTATGAGGAGCAAAAGTGATCCAAATTTGTATACCAGCTTTGGTGAGTAGGAGTATATAGTATTGATTTCCTTATATGTTGATGATTTGATAATTACAGGAAATGCTGAGAAATTAATTTATGAAATCCAAGAGCTGCTGTCACAGGTATTTTAAATGAAATATCTTGGTGAGTTACATTACTGCCTAGGTCTTCAAGTTTGGAGAAATGCAAACCAATATTTTGTTTGTCAGAGAAAGTATAGATCAAAGAAATACTTAAGAGATTTAAAATGGATTAGTGTAAGTCTTCTAGTGTTCCCATGCAACAAAATGTAAAAATTTCTTGTGATGATGGTTCGAAGGAGGTGAATGGCACTGTGTATAGACATATGGTGGGTATTTTGAATTATCTCACCACAACCAAACCTAATATTTCATATTTTGTGGTTGTGTTAAGTCAGTTTCTGGCGAAACCTCATGAAAGCCATTGGAATGCAACAGAGGCGGTACTCAAGTATCTAAAAGGAACACTTGATTATGGTATTAAATATAATGATACATCTAATATTTAGTTGGCAATTCGGATGATCGAATATCAACAAGTGGTGGATCCGGGGTTGTTTCATGGAGCATTAAAAAACAACCTACTATATCTTTGTCTTCTACTGAAGCAGAATATAAAGCGTTGTGTGTAGCAACTTGTGACGCTGTCTGGTTAAGAATACTTCTTCAAGATGTTGGAGAAGAACGACAGGAACCTACAATGATCAAATGTGATAATCAAAGTTTAATCAATATTGAAAAGAATCCAATTTTTCATGCAAGGACAAATCATGTTGAAGCTCAGTTTCATTTTGTTAGACAAAATTTGCACTCAAATGAAATAGCTCTTATGTATTGTAATACTAGTGAAAATGCTGTTGATATTTTCACTAATCCTCTTGGAAAGATTAAGTTTGAGTTGTTTAGGCAGATGGTAGGTGTAGAAGTCAATCCATTCTGTATTAAGGGGAAGACTTGGAAATAATGGAGTAAGCGCCAATTGTAAGCGCCAGTTCCTAGTTCACTGTCTTTAGAGTCTAGTTGTTTATGGTTTCCATGTAACTGACTCAATAGAGTATTTTCCTATTTAAGAATGTAATCAGTGTTCATTGAATAATAGAGAAGTAAGTGTAACCTCACAGTGTGTTTTTTTTGCATATTCTAACTATTATAAGTGGAACTTGTCGCGACAATCTCTTCCTCCACTGTTCCCATGACTCCCTTTACGAGCTCCTCATTGGGGACGCATTCTTAATCTTCGTGGTCGTCGGCTAATGTTTTATCCAATTGCAGAAGGTAAAGAACCCGCTCTGTTTCTTCTCTGTGGATTCGTTTCGGCTCCCGGACGTCAATGGCGTCCGCCAGAGCCTCGGCTTCTCGTCTGCGTTCTCTGAGCGTCTCAGACATGAATGAAAGTAGTCCCAAGATTCGAATACGGAACGCAACTGTGTTACATAGACGAGAGGATAATGATATTTCGGCTGCAGCTAAGAACTGCTTTTCCTGCTATTTTAGCTGAGATCGGTAACATAGCTCATACCATGGAAGCGGATAGCGGGGTTGGCTATATATGGCTACTACACATAGCGACTAAACCTTTTCTGGTACAAGCCAGGGAAAGATATGGAAGAAGCCTTATATCGAAAGAGGGGAATTCGGCGGAAGAGCGAGAGGTTATGCATGGCAAGGGGATTTAAATAAAAGTGTGGAAGATTGCAGACTGCCGGTGTGGCTCCTTGCGGCTAACGCCCCATGCTCTATTTAAATATTGCTAAAATGTTCAATCTATTGGTTTTACAATTTCCACCTGCTGACGGGTGTAAACGATTTATCGTTATTGTTATGGAACTTCATTCGAGAGTCGAAATAAGGTTATATTTATTGATAATGTGCATAATTAATGATCTTTTATTTTAAAAATTTAATTTGATAGTTAGTAATAAAAGATGTTAGTATATTTTTGTTTATACTCTTAAATCAATGAAAATGATTCATTTTTCATAACTTTCTTGAATTTATGAATGTATTAGTTAATATCTTTACTTTTTAACATTTACCTAATTATATTAATAAATTATTGTTAAAATTATTATTTATTTTTTCTCACATTTACATGATTAAACCACAAATTGAAGTGCTGAAATGTAAACCAGTCATTCTACTTTTGAAGTGTAAATGGCATTCGTTTTTTATAAAATGTGGAAGTCTGAACTGCTTTCGTAATCATCGATTATTTATAGCGTACCATGGGGTTGTTCTTTTAATTTTTTTCATGCGCCTGTATAGGGTTTGAACTAATTTTAAGGTGCATGCACTGGGTTTTAACGGCGATACCTATCGGCCTTCACCAGCCGACTTTGCGGTTGTGCTAGTTACACCGAAAGGCGTATACTTATTGATAATGAGTACAATTAATAAGCTTTTAATCTAAAATTCTAATATGATGGTTAACAATTGAAGATGCTGGCATATTCTTAGTCGTCCTTCCAAATCAATGAATATGATTTACTCTTCATAACTTCCTTGTATTTTTGAATGCATCCGTTACCATGTTTACTTTTTAAGAAATTACTTTAGCACTATATGATTGCCACGTTTAAATGATTAACCTTTCAGATTACCATTTAAATTTCCTCAACTCTCCAGGCGTTTCATTTTCCCGCTGCCTGTGCGTTTCATTTTCTTCTTTTCTCATCTATCTACGCGTTTCATTTTCGCCACGGATTTTAGCTTTCCACCCTTTCGGCGTTCTCAGCCGCGAGTTAGCGGCTGTGCTAGTTAAATATAACAAACGAAATGGTCAAAAACGTACACCCATTTTAATTTATCTGTAAAGATCCGCGGGGATTTTGAACTCGTCGTTTGTTCATATTCAAATGTTTGACCGGACGTAGGCGATGATCCATATTAAAAAGAATTATATCGGTGACACTGCAGCCATAACTCCAGTCATCGTTTGAATTTTGAACAAAAGGATTATATAAGAATAGCTATAGACTATAGTCATCGCTTGAATTTTGAAGTAATGAATTTTCTATAAAAAGGATCATATCAATGACAATGTAAGCATAACACTGGTCGTCGTTTGAATTTTGAAGCTATTAAAGATGCCATCTTGTTGAAGGCCAAATTTGACAACTACTTTCCTTCCAACTACTACTGTAGTTTGTGGCTATAAATTCAGGATTTTTAATCCTGCGCCACATCACCATGAGGAATTAATTAAAAAAAATGTGGTTATAAATTCAAGATTTTTAATCCTGCGGCCACTTCACCATCGTCGACAGGAATTAATTTAAAAAAAAACGTGTCAGACTTGGATGAGCGTTTTGGACCATGTAATAATTGTACCAGCTAGACTTGAAAAAATCTACACTTTACTTTGATGTTTGAACGAGCAGCCAGCGCACTAGTTTGTGATTTTGTGAGCCAGACGTTCAGAAATTTCTGTTTGGTGAGGCAGTCAGATATACATGTTCAGCCAAAACGCATTCATCTCTGCTGGTACACTATCCGGCCAAACCTGGCGGAAAACACATGGATTCGTTGGCCAGTAAATTCTTACTACAGAGACCACCACATACCAAAATCATAATAAGAAGACAAAGGCTGAGAGAGAACCGAATCTAGCTATAATTCCAGGCTCATCCTCTATCTATCGACATGAGTCCGTGACCAAGAAACCATTTCCAAGAGCAATGGTGTTAATACCTTTCCATATTTAATTAAAAGAAACCCTAGTTGATATCATCCAGCGATAAGGAAAACATTAAGCAAGGAGATGTGCCAAGATAATTTATTTACAATATGATAATTAATGTTTTCCAGACATTTATATAGATAAACATAGCATGAATAGAGTCATCATATTCTAGAGAAAGGTTATTTTTCATTTTTTTAATGGTATAAATCAAATTATGTTTTTATTTGAAAATAGGAAAAAAAATCTGGAGTCAATTAGGTGTATCTTGGATGGTTGTGAAGAATGATTGTTATTCTTTAAAGTCTTGATTCAATTCCAATAAAATGACATAAATAAAATTCATAATAAATATTCTTTAATAGCTTTGAGCCTTTAAACCTATATGTATTGGAAATTTACCTTTGATTTAAAATTGAATAGCACAACTGCTATTTCGCGGAGATATAACCTTTAAAGAAAAAGAAATCTAAAAAAAATTGATTTCAAATATAAAACAACAAAATAATAATGGGTAATGTTGAGAAAACAAATTTACAATAATAATAATAACTTTTTTGTTTTTTTTTACAATTTTCTACTATTTATATATTAAAAGTATATTCAAATTTTATAAATTTTCAAAAGAAATATATCCACATTGTTTACTTTTGAAATGAAATATAAATGTAATAAATTGATATATACTAAAAAAAATTCATTAACATTAAATAAATTAAAGTAAGATATTAAATATTTAAAAAATAAATTAAAAAAGAATTAAACTAGTTTCATTGGTCGATGAATAAATAAAAGATTATATGATAGTTTTAATAATAATTTTTTCTTATGGACAAAAACATTCATCAACTATTCCAACATATTTTATTTTATGTAATGCATTTTCTTTCCTATTAATTTCCACATGTAATTTTATTTTCGAAATTAAATCCATATCTTAATGAAAAAGGAGTTAATAATACTATTACTTTTTAGAACTTTTCAATTGAGAGAATTAATAATCATTATTTTAATGAAATTAATAATAATGTTTTAAGTAGTATAGTTATTTATGATTACAATTAATCTATGTTGCATGAGTTTTCAAAAGGTGGGAATGTTGGGAACATGGATACGAGTGTCCGGAACGAGTAGAAGCTTCTCTCAAATTTATAAGAAACTTGAATTTGGAAGGAACATTAATATATATTAAAAAAATATAAAAAATATTTTAGATTAAAATGATACTTTAGATAACAATGTATAGAGATATTGATACATTTTAAATATTATTTCAATAAAATTTAAATTAAATAGAGGATAACAAAATTGAAATACATATATACAATTTTAACATATTTTTAAAATTAAACTTTACAAATATAAACTTTAAACATCTTTATAAATTTGAAGCATTATTTTTTTATTATTGAAAAAAACAAAATAGTACTACTCTTCTAATATGAAAATACAATAAAAGTCAATGATATGGTTGGTCGATATCTACAGAGTGGAGCAAATGCTTGTAGTGGAGAGGGTATTGATTTATTCTACTTTCATGTTTAGTTTGGGCTTGAAACAAAACATAAATGCATTAAAAGTTTTTCATATCCACAACTATAAAATGAGTATTATTAAGTTTTTTTTACTTTTCTAATTTTTGAAATAATATTTACGTGTAGTTTAGTCTTAGTTTTATAGTGATATCTTGAATAAATATAATGAAAATATTTGTAAGAAACTATGTATTTGTAATAAAGGAATAAATATATTTACATTTTAATTTAATATAATTCTAATTTAAATCTCTTCTTTTAGGACACTAGTTCCCAAGCTCCCATTTCTTTCATGTTGAATCTCCCAAAAAGCTCCCAAGTTCCCAAAAGAGTTCCCAGCCAATTGAGGAAGTTCCCAACTAGTTGCCAAGCTCCGGAAACTTAGAGAACTTGAAAACTAGATGTAAAAAATATTGGGAGTGGTTCCCGTGCAACAATACAATTAATAAATACAAAAATATTAACTAAGAATTAATAAAAAAATTATAAAAACATTTAAAATTATCACTTATAGTTTATTATTTACTTTCTAAGTTTATATTTTAATTTTTTTAATCATTTAAAATTATAACTTATATTTTAATTTTTAAAAATCATTAAAAATTATCACTTGTAGTTTATTATTTATTTTCTAATTTTATATTTTAATTTTTAAAAATTAAATAAAACAATGATTACAATACAAAATATTTTTTATTTTAAAATTAAGTTAAGCTACCACCATAGTTATAGGAAACCTTGATTGGTTATCAGATGTATTACCAATTAAATACGTCCACCCTGAAAGCATTGAAAAGACTCATAGCAAGCCCTAGGAAGATACGAACTCCCTGAGCGTTTACCCAATAAATTTCCCAAGAAACTAAAAAGAGAATGGGGTAACCAAACTTGCAATTTGTAAACTCATAAAAGGGAAAAACTCTCAAGAACACTGAGTCGAGGGAAAGAAGTGAAGAACACAAAACTAAGGAATCTGACAAGGAAACCTAATGCATGAGACATAACAAACCAAGACATATACATATTTTAGGACAACGGCCGAATAATACTCCTCGATATGGAAACATTAGGACATGGTGCATGCCCTGCATGATGAATTCTCCACAGAGGGTGTTGGATAACAAGGAAAAGTTAGCGAATTTTTAATTCAAGATAGGTACCATAAAACATGTTTAAACCTCGTAAAACACCCAAATAAAATCCCTAAGTTTGAGCCATATTGTCGAAGGACTTGTTTAACAAACATGGCTAGCTTACAATGATAAGTCGTTTCAAAATGTGTTCTTTTATAAATAATGTAACCTACTTAGTATATGAATCTCGGGTTTATGTATGAGAGCTACAATAAAACATTATAAAAAAAACATATAGTATGCAAATAGTTAAGGATCATAATTATAATAACACGATAGCACCAATAGTAAAGTTATAGACATAAGGAGAGGGTTATAGTCAACAACCAAATCATCAAGCAACCTCATATGGATCATGACCCCAAGAAGAAACGAACATATATAGAGATCACCACTTAGTAACAACAATTATATTTTATAGGTTATAGAATACTAGGTTTGAATGAAATAAGACTTAGGATAACTTATATAAATACGATACATAAGGGTGAATGATATGGTTGATTATAGAACGGTTCCATTATTAAACTATAAGACTTTATGACAATCTATGTGAGGTTGTAAAGGCATTTTTGTGTAAGTATGTAGTCACTATGAGCTTCTCGTCATAACAAATGTTGAAAAGATAATGAAATTTGAGTATCATAAGGGAAACAAAGAAAGTTATAAGATATGAATAAAATTATATGTGGCAATAATGATGATGAAGAACCATTAGAGAATATTATGGTTATTTTTCTATATAAAAAAACAAAAAAAAATTGTTATTTGAATTTAAGGTATGTTAATTTAAGGTCTGTGACACTCGGCCTTTTTATGGGATTTATCACAACAAAAATATAACATGTAAAATTGTCTTTATTTTCTTCTTACCTCTAGGAAGAAAAATAAATTCATTTTGCAGGAAAATGACAGAAGTACTTAAGTGATCAGGGATATTTTCGTCAGGTGACTTATTAAAATATTGTATTAAATGAGCATAAATAAAAGTACACCATAAACAAGGAAAATTTATAAAGGAAAGAGATGTAAGAATGCAACATGAACACAAAAACTTGATAACACAGCTCATCCCTGGTGGACTACATCTCTAGGTCCTGCTCTCAAATCGCTAGGTCTTTTTATTAACTCTACAAAAGAATTGGGCAAAATACATAAGTATACCTCATAAGTATAAACATCACCACTATGTTTGTGGTGTCTAATTAAATAAAAATGGTTGTGTCCACACCTCAATCTGAGTCTGGCATTTTCAGGCCCAGGAGATACCCCTTCCTTAGTTTTCATGCCCTACCTCTGAAATAAATGACTGGGAAAATCTAGAAATGCATCCTTGTTGAAGGAAAATCTCCCTACGGACAGGTAGATCTCCTCTTGAGAGCTAGACTCTTAACTCTTAAGACAGAAGGTGCTTAACATGGACACTAACTTCCTTTTAGATATAGATAAACTAATGTATGAGGAGGAAGGAGAAAAGAAGTACCTTTGACTGGTGTTTGTCAGTGCACAGTCCGAGTTGAGCTCCAATCTTAAACTCCTCGATAAGCCCTGTAGACAAACAAAGATACAACCAGCTTCCTACTCTACTGAGATTATCTTGAAACAGATCTATATATTAGAGACAAGTTCATGTGAGATCAAGTACAGACTTGAAAGAAACAGACCAAACATATTATATTAATGAGAACAACAATGAAGAAAACTTACAACGATAGATGTGAGTGCAGAAGCTTCATCAAGTTCCCCTTGTCCAAACCCTTGCTTAAAAAATCCATGCACAGAATGATGATGTTCCAGATGATAGCTTCCTCATGAGGTCATAAGTTAGATTCTTTACAATACTTTCCATCCCCTTTCACCATGACAAGGCCTACTTATATAGGCTTGGAGAGGCCCAACCACTTGAGATATATTTGGGCTAAGTTGAGGATTTTCCTCCTTTAGTTATGGATCTTCCCTAAGATCATAGATTCACCAAGGATTCGAAACCAACCACCTTCAGATATTGAGGGGATCTTTCCCTCATTCTTCTCAACAAACCAAATTTTTCCTAGAAAACGTAGCGCTCCTCCAAAAGGGGCATCATAGCATTATAGCGCTACCTATAAGAAGGACAGCAAGTGCCATCACTCCTAACAGTGGTATCTCTCCTCAAAAGTGGCATTAGAGAACTATAGCGCTCCCCAAAGAAGGACATGGAGTGCCAGCGCTTCCTGACAATGTATAAGGGAGCGCACCCCTCTGAAACTCATTTTTTAATGGTTATTTCAATGGTAAGAAACTTGTACTTCTAGTAGACTGATTCCTCCTCTTCAAAACAAGTCTTTGAGGTTTCCTAAGTGTCCCTGTCATGTTGTTGGAGGCACGACATAAGCAATAAGGCAGTATGATGTTCGCAACACTTATAACACTTGCGATCGAGATGCGATACTTGCAACACTTGTAATGACGACACTTGCGACACTCTCGAAGTGAGTAATTTTGAGTTGTAATAGATTCCCCCCCAAAGTATCAAGTTAGAAGACGAGAACTGATAACTGAAATACTTTGCAGACTTTCAAGCAAGGGTGCAGGCTCAGAGAACTTGATTGAAGCTGCACACAACCATCAAACAAATGTTAAAACATGCTTCAAACCCAAGGCAGGCATACCTATGCTTGAGTGATAGAGATTTTCAAGGTATGGCCGCAATAAATACACTACGGATCCATAATTATATTGACAAAGAGATATAGCCACCGAGGATACAGTGTGGATCTATACTCCAATAACCTGCATTGATCGTATCCATGAAGAATACACAGTGGATCTACGAGGCATAGCCACGACCAATACAAAGTCGATCTATGTAATAGTATGTGTGTTGTTGTTCAAAAGAAGCTCCTTCACAACCTGGGCAAAGTACATATAAGAGTGACGACTCAACCCAGGGTCTTCTTACCGATCCAGATGTAGTGTGAATCTAACCATGCGAATATATGTTTTGATGTCGAACATGGCAGAAACCACTTGATTACCGGTCAATGAGGTGAACCATTAACAAGCGCGAGGGAGATCACCATTGATGTCAATGATTCCCATGGTACTTAGTACATTCCAATGAATTTGAATAGATGAGATGAAGTCAAACATTCATGGAATCATCCAATGAGAGGTCAATGATGTTAACCCACTGTCGGACACAAGGAGGCCTTCCATTAAGGCATGCAGGTCCCAAGATACTAACTGGTTTCTAGGTCTAATACCTAGATAATGAATTGAGGTCAATAGGGAAAGACTTGTCACGGGAGGGCCTTGATGTATGCCCCATCAACGACACGAAACAGACACAGAGATGTAATTGGTATATCAAATGAGCATGGACGGGCATGGGTATTGAGACAAGATATTTGTGATGGTTGACTCTCGAGGTGGATACTTCCCTTGAACACTGAGGCACAACAACAGAAACATGACATGGACCAAAAGATGATGATGCAATGGATACTATGACTTTCGTCGATTGACCCAAAGGAGTAAGAAAAACTTAGAGGATTCGTTCAGTGCAGAGGTTCAGTGTATTAAGATGTGCACAAAGACAAAGTGTCGTGTTCAAGGGCGACTCTAAGAGTTACTTGGTAATTTTTTCAAAAACCAGTTGGCTTGCTTCTTTCAATTTTTCCCCCATCCAGATAGATGAGTACCTCTTTTTGATTTAATGAGCTCGAGGAAGGTAAAACATGCTCGATATAACTTAACTTCGGTAGGTCCCTCTTCCTTTGTTTAACGAACTAGAATAAGTAAGGGTTTGATCCCGTATGGGCCTATCGATGTTTGTTAATGAGTCCAAAGATAGAAAACTCAAAGGTTTTTCATGATTATAGAGTCTGGAAAAACACTTAAAAGAGAACTCTCTCAATTCCTTTTTCGTAAATTAGTCTGATGAGACTGGAAAAGAGATAAACTATCGCTCTAAATATGTTTTATTCAAATGATTTAACGATCCTGAAGAGAACAAGGTCGCTTGACAATCTTTTCATGTTTAGAGAGTCTGAAAAGAACTTAAAGATGACTCCAATGTTGTCATTTTTCGTAATGTTAGTCTCGCGAGGCCAAAAAAGAGATAAATAATCACTCAAAAGACGCCCTTTCAAACCTTTTAACGAGTGGGAAAGGAAGCAAGATCACTCATCAATCTTTTTATGTTTAGAGAGTTTGAAAAGAGCTTAAAGACGACTCCAGCGGGTTCCTTTTTCGTGTATCCATACAGGTTTGAAAACGAGATAAAAGTTTACCCGGATGCATTCTCATGTATTTTCAAGTATGAGAAAGAACAAAGACTAAGCTCGGTATGCCCCCAACTTGAAATCTAGTGGCTTAACTCTAGAATGATAATCAAAGGCTGGAGACATGCCCTCCAAGCTTCAATTCATTCACTGACTATGACGTTGTCACCATTTTCACTAGTAGATGAGAAAAAGGGGAAGGGTGGATGAAAAGAAGGTTCAAGAGAGGTGACTATTTCATTTTTTATCGAGCTTGACATAGGAAAAGAACTATGCTCAGGGTTCGGGGTTCGATCCCCATATTTCTGTCATTTTTTAACGAGCTTCTACAGAGAGGAAAACTATGCTCAAGGTCTTTATTTCATTTTTCAACAAGCTTGCTATAGAGAAGAGAAACCATTCTCGTGGCCTTTGTTTCATTTTTTAATGAGCTTGCTACAGAGAAGAGAATCTATGCTTGTGGACTCAGCTTGATCATGGCTTCCAAGAGAATAACACTCTAGAAGGATACCATGTCAAGGGACAAAAATTGATCATGGCTTCCAGGAGATCTTCACTAGATGGAAGAGAATCACTCAGAAAGGAACACATGTTAAGGGTCGCGATATGGGTAAGGAGATCAGGCTCCAATAACCCTACCGAACAAATCACCATGTCCACTACCGAATCCAAATCATCAGAAGTTGAAATCATGGGAGATGATAGAGAATCAACATCAAGAGGGGAGATAGACTATATATCTTCCCGAATTTCTTCACAAGGGGGAAGAAATGAGGATCAATGATGATTATTATCCCGAGGTAGCTCGTCAATGCTCAACATTTCCATAATAGATTCATCCGAGGGAAAATTTGGGGAAATGAAATCAATTGCAGACGAAAAGGAACTCAACCGTGATTGCATCGAGGAACCGGTAGGTGCCAATAGATGTTGGTCATTTGATGAGGGAGAAGTGGATTGGATAGAAACGTATGATGTTTTGGCTGGACTAAGTGGCATGATGTCACCTAGTGCATCGAATTCCAATGGAAAAGGTACAATCCAAGGGTCAGATGATTCCAAAGATTGATAAGTCATGGTCGAAATCATATCGATAGTGGAAATATGATGTGTAGTCGGTGGAAGTGGCGTAGGGAAGTTACCCATGAGGCTAGAATATTTTCGTAAGCCAACACAAATGCTTTCATATGTGATCTTCTGGTCTCCCAAGAAAGGATTATTGTTGGTAGCGGGAACGCGAGCATCAGTCATGCAGAAATCCAACTGATCAACAGTGACAATTTTTTCCTGATGAGGAAATTGTACACATCGAAAGACCGATGAGGCAACGACGGTCATATCATAAAACCAACTTCTTCCAAGTAACAAGTTGTAATCGAGGGGAGCATCGACCACCTTGACATCATCAGTAATATTTTTTCCACCCAATTGGATGGGCAGGGACTGTAAAAGCCCATGGGGATGAAAACCTCACCCATCAAAGGCGCGTAACATCGTTGGGGATTTGTTGAGTGTGGGTGATTTTAAACCTTTCCAACATGCTAAAGACATGACATAAGTTGAGGCTCGCTCATCCAGAATAGTTCAGTGGATTTGTTGATTGTGAACAACAACATCAACTTGAAAGGCAAGTTGGTGGGAGAGTTGAGATGCATAATTATCCAGGTTAAACATGATATGGCTGGACGACTCAGGATCAACAATGCCAATAGCGGCCAAGAGCGTTCTACGTTGACTGGGGAAGTGTTGTAGAACTTCTAACCCAGACATAGCACACGGTGCTTGAGCCAAATCTTCAACAATGTTGTAGTTCTAGGTAGCATGTGAACTAGGATTAAAGGTAGCTTTGCATATAGTTCTCTTAGGAGGGCATAAAATAGAGTCAAGCACAGGTTTCTCAATCTAAAGTGGTCTAGACGGATGACTAACCGATGGAAGACTAATAGAGGAAAATGATGGATACGGTAAAGTATCGGTACCGTTAGTGTCTTTTCCTTTGTCAGGGTTACCTAGTGTGTCGTATGTATTAGAGAGAGTGGTCAAATTAATCCCATTAAACATATAAATATGTGCACTTGACGAGGCCTCATCATTAGGATGGCTAGAACTACCCCCAGGAGAGGGGGTTTGAGCAAAGATGGATTGTTGTTGTGGAAAAGGATGAGTAAGCACAACAGATTGTGACTTTCCTTGGAAATTTTGGCCACTTCATTGTGAGGTGGACAGTCTTGAGTGTAGTGATCATCACCACAAATGATACACAGGAATTTCAATTTCCGTTGTGTTTTCTTTTCGGTAGCATGTGTTTGAGCTTGATTTTTTGCTTGTTCATTGTTATTTTTTGATTTATTCTTTGTCTTCTTCTTACCTCCAAATTGTTGTGAAGGGGCAGATTGAACTGCATTCACCTCAGAGATTTGAGTTTGGGGGGAGGTAGAAGAGAGTGTGAGCGATTGGGAAGTAGATTGAGTTTTGACAGAACTAATAACACCATCCATATGAGATGAGGATGATGGTTTAGATGGATCGGTATTAGCTCGAGTAAAATTCGGAAGCAAATGATACAATGTAACAGATTGTGAATAAACCAAATCTAGGTACTGAGCCCAAGCGATGACTTGCTCCTCAGTGATTGCACCACCCATAGCGACATCGCGAGTGATCGGGGGTAAAAGTGATTTAGTAAACCATTCCACCAATAATATGTCCTAAATAATTTCCTTGATCATCCTTCATCGTCGCCTCCACTCATGAATATGGTCAGAGATATGCACAGATTCAGTTTGACGAAGGGAGGTCAAGAGTTCAGTACCCGTCTCGTAGAGAATAGGTAGTTTAAAGTGCATGAGGAAATACATGGAAAGGGAATTGAAATCATGAAAAGAAGCACGTGGTATTTCAATATACCACTTTGTTTCTGAGCCTATAAGTGTTCACAGGAAAAGATGCAAACGTACAGAATCATCCATGAGGGAGTTTGATGAACACCACAAATGGAAAGTCATCACATGGTTGTTTGGATCTTCGCCATATTTTCCGTCAAATTTTGGAATATCAGAAGGAAGTTTAGCTGGAATGACTGGCCAGACTGGTGAATGAAAAATAGGATCATTAGTTAACTGAGACAAGTCTGGGAGATCTAGGGTCGTAAGGAAAAGTAGTTGTCGGTTAATTTGTGAATGATACAGGTGCATCATAGGAACACAAATAGGACCATAAACTGGGTTAGGTGGATAGTTGTAACTAGTAGGTCCTCCTACATACGGTTGTTGCTGGCCAGGATAAGCAGGATTCGACGATGGATGAGAAACATTTGGATAACCTGGTGGGTTCTGAGCATTATAGGCTAGGTGATTTGCTTTCCCATGAGGAGGACAAACATTTTTCCCTTGAGAATTGTAAGGAGTAGATCCTGGAGGTGAATATACATTAGACCCACGAGGAGGACAATATTGTGGTCCCAGAGAACTCTAGGTGGTGTTTGGGATGCCGACCGGATAGGGTTGTCCGTAAGATGTTCCGGAAGGAACAAGATTTAATACTCCTCCTAGTGGATTATGAGATAAGTGCCCCCCAACGTGGGGTTGAATAAAAGTGCCTCTTGAAGATACTCCCCAGGATTGTGAAGGGTTTCCAGCAAATGAAGGTTTCCCCCCTGCCAATGGTGAATTTATGACCGGGGTATGACTAGAAAACAGAGGTTTCCCTCTAGGAGGATCATGAAAAGGGGGTTATCCCTCAGGAGGAGTAGGTCGGCCATAGAATGGTAGTCCTCCAGGAGAGAAAGATTCATTAGATGGTGGTTTCCCTCTAGCCGATTGTGTTTGGTCAGCAGTGGTCTACATTCTTGGGTGAAAAGATGTCCCAGCAGAATCTTGTGTAACATGTGGAGTTGTAGAGTAAAAGATTGTAGAAATGGGGGTAGGTATTAAAGTGCTTAGGAGATGAGTAGAGGTGATGAGTCCAACATTAGGATGGACTTGTGCTGGTGTAACAGTAGGGTTAATAACCTGATCGATTGGGTGATTCATGGTTTGACCAGATGGTCCTGTTTCACTAGGAGGGTCATGAGGATGAAAGGGTTGTCGAAAGGATTCAAAATGTTCATAGATATTGCATCCAAATGAAGTCCTCCATACAAAAAGATCAGGTGTGGAATTGGTATCTACTGCGGTACTAGGACAAACAAGATTCCTATACTCATCACCAAAGATTGGTTCTGTGGATCCCATATACGTTTTGGTAAAAGTTATCTCTGGTAATCGTGGGACCTCTTCGTCTATGACATTCCAAAGGGAGTCTAAATGAAGAAAAAGTGGTTCAAGAAGGGTTACCGACACAGATGTAGTGGGATTTTCATTGGTAACCAAAGCGCCTTCTGAGTTATCTAACAGAGGAGCAATAACACTTCCAGTGTCGGATTGATTTTCTACCTCTCTATGGTATTTTTTTTATGGAGGGTTAGGAGGTAAGGGTTGATAGCCTTCCGGAGGCAGCGCTTGCATCCTACGTGATCGGCAAAGACCTTTATCGTCTACAGGCTCAATTGTGGAGAATAATAGAACACACTGTAAATCTAGGGTCAACTAACAAAAAGAAACAACATACACTAATAAAATCTAGGAATCAACCAAGCAGACAAAACTTCTCTCGATGATCATACTAGTTGGTGATGAAATCCAACGTCACATGATCAAGTCAAGAAGGGCCTAGGATATGGTGGAATAGTTACAATGGTGACCTTCTTAACGAACTTTCACTTTGGTGCAAGCTTCCATGCAGTAATTGTGGATTTACCCTCCAAGGAGCCCGAGTGAGTTTGAACAACGTCTATTCTAGGTACAGTGAGACTTCCCTTCATTGTCACCTTGTGTAAGTACCTAAATATTATGGAAACTAAAGACACCAAATCGCAGTGAGTCCCTAGGAAGGTATAGTCGATAGTCCAATCTGAAACTTATGGGCAGGATAACAAGTCCAAAATCAACCCGAGAGGCTCCCACACATAATCGTGGGTATACCTTCAAGTGACCCCCAATATACGATCCGACCACTACAAACAGTTGAACCACAGAGGTATAATCTTCGTAATTCACCCGAATGCGACCTTGTGCGTAACCTCTGTGTGAGAGGGGTATCCCAGAAAACCTATGCGACAATTGGATTTGACTCTCCCTAGCTCAGGATGATATTGTTTGTTTTGAAAACTTTGGAATATTGTACGCATAGCCTAATCCAAAGTGCTAACCCTAGTCTGCTGTTGGTGGAGGATCCTAAAAAAAGAAAAAATGTTCTAGATAATTTTTAATTAGTGTTCGTTTTACAGTTGATCTTTACTCAAAGGGCGTATGAAAGTGAAACTGATGGAATGATGACTCAATTCCCAAAGCATGCATAAAATATGATAAGCAATCATTTCTTTTCAATGAACGTCTATTTAAAGGAGAGAGAAAGAGTCATTTTCACTATCAAACAGTAATATGGAATGTCCTCAATCAATTGTTTCTCAATCGAATCCAATGCAATGCTAAAACATTTCAGAAATGCCTTCTAATATGCAAACCAATCACTAAAATGTATCGTTGTCATTTGTATCCGAATGATGATTAATTTAATGTAAAAACTTCTCCTACCAACTACCCTTTCAGATCAAGAAGATTCAGACAAGCATGAGCAAATTTCGCACAAACAACACACCCTCTTGCTATGATTGGAACAAGAAGAAAAAGAAAACAAAATATAACAAAGAAAATCAAGAATATCAAACAAAAGAAAGATGCTAAGAAAAAATGACCTCAAAGAACCAAATGAGATGATTCACGGATTTCTGATGCCCTTCAGCAGAGTTCCCACTCAGTTGGATAAGAGAGAACAAAGCAGTGGATTGATTCCAAGTTCTCAACAATAGAAAAAATCAAAATAAGGAAGAAGTTCACAAAAACTGAACAACAAAGTGATTAATTCTCAGAAAGCATAGTGTCAAAGGTCAATAGGAAGAAGCATTGAAGCACAAGGAAACTGAGCAAAAGAAAAACAGAGACTAGGCTTTAGAAAAGACAAATCTGAAAACTTTTTTTGCAGAGGAAAGGATGGCACTGTGGTGTAAGGGGATTTAGAGAATTATAATGCTTTGTCTAAGACCAAGGGGGAGGTCCAGTGCTAAACTAACAGAGGCAAGGGAGCGCTAGGCCTCTACAGCTCAAAAAATTGTCCAAAAACCAAAAAATTCAGTCAAACTTTGGAAATCAAGATGAATGTTATGGAATAATAATTCAATAATAATATGAAATCAAACATACGGGTTGAACAAGGTCTAAAAAGAACAAAGGGTAAGACAAGTTCTATGAGGAAAACCAAAACTGAAAGTTTCGATTCGTCCCCAGTGGAGTCACCAATTTCTGTTGAAGAAAAATCTTCCTGCGAACAGGTAGATCTCCTCTTGAGAGGTAGACTCTTAACTCTTAAGACAGAAGGTGCTTAACATGGACACTGACTTCCTTTTATATCTATATAAACTAATGTGTGAGGAGGAAGGAGAAAAGAAGTACCATTTACTGGTGTTTGTCCCTGCACAGTCCAAGTTGAGCTCCAATCTTAAACTCATCGATAAGCCCTGTAGACAAACAAAGATACAACCAACTTCCTACTCTACTAAGATTAGCTCAAAATAGATCTATCTATTTGAGACAAGTTCATGTGATATCAAACATAGACTTGAAATAAACAGGCCAAGCATATTATATTAATGAGAACAACAATGAAGAAAACTTACAGCCATAGATGTGAGTGCAACATCTTCATCAAGTTCTCCTTGTCCAAACCCTTGATTAAACATTCCACACACATAATGTTGATGTTCCAGTTGACATCTTCATCATGAGATCATAAGTTAGATGCTTCACAATACTTTCCATCCCCTTTTACCATGAGAAGGCCTGCTTATATAGGCTTGGAGAGGCCCAACCTCTTGAGATATCTTTGGGGTAAGTTGAGGATTTTCCTCCTTCAATTATGGATCTTCTCTAAGATCATGGCTTGACCAAGGATTCAAAACCAAACACCTTCAGATATTTAGGGGATCTTTCCCTCATTCTTCTCAACAAACCAAATTTCACCCAGAAAAGGTTACCTAGTGTGTCGTATGTCTTAGAGAGAGTGGTCAAATTAATCCCAATAAACATATAAATATGTGCACTCGACGAGGCCTCATCATTAGGATGGCTAGAACTTCCCCAAGGAGAGGGGGTTTGAGAAACCATGGATTTCTGCTGTGGAAAAGGATGAGTAAGCACAGCGGGTTGTGACTTTCCTTGGAAAATTTTGGCCACTTCATTGAGAGGTGGACAGTCTTGAGTGTAGTGATCATCACCACAAATGATACATAGGAATTTTGATTTCCGTTGTGTTTGATTTTCGGTAGCAGGTGTTTTAGCTTGATTTTTTTGTTGTTCATTGTTATTTTTTGATTTATTCTTTGTCTTCTTCTTACCTATGGATTGTTGTGAAGGGGTAGATTGAAATGTATTCACCTCAGAGATCTGAGTTTGGGGGGAGGCAGAGGAGAGTGTGAGCGACTGGGAAGTAGATTGAGTTTTGACGGAACCAATAACACCATCCATATGAGATGAGGATGACGGTTTAGATGGATCGGTATTAGCTCGAGAAGCATTCGGAAGAAAATGATACAAAGTAACAGATTGTGAATAAACCAAATCTAGGTACTGAGCCCGAGCAATGGATTTCTCCTTAGTGACTGCACCACCCATAGCGAAATCGTGAGTGATCAGGGGTAAAAGTGATTTAGTAAACCATTCCACCAATAATATGTCAGGAATGATTGCCTTGATCATCCTTTGTCGTCGCCTCCACTCATGAATATGGTCAGAGATATCCACAGAGTTAGTTTTACGAAGGGAGGTCAAGAGTTCAGTACCCGTCTCATAGAGAATAGGTAATTGAAAGTGCGTGAGGAAATACATGGCAAGGGAATTGAAATTATGAAAAGAAGCACATGGTAGTTCAATATACCACTTTGTTTCTGAGCCTATAAGTGTTCATTGGAAAAGACGCAAACGTACAGAATCATCCATGAGGGAGTTTGATGAACACCACAAATGGAAAGTCATCACATGGTTGTTTGGATCTTTGCCAGATTTTCTGTCAAATTTTGGAATATCAGAAGGAAGTTTAGCTGGAATGACTGGACAAACTGGTGAATGAAAAATAGGATCATTAGTTAACTGAGACAAGTCTAGGAGATCTAGGGTCACAAGGAAAAGTATTTGTCGGTTAATTTGTGGATGATACTGGTGCGGCATGGGAACACCAGTAGGATCATAAACTGGGTTAGGTGGATAGTTGTAACCAATAGGTCATCCTACATACGGTTTTTTCTCGCCAAGATACGGTTTTTTCTCGCCAAGATAAGCAGGATTCGACGATGGATGAGAAACATTTGCATAACCTAGTGGGTTCTGAGCATTATAGGTTGGGTGATTTTCTTTCCCATGAGGAGGATAAACATTTTTCCCTTGAGAATGGTAAGGAGTAGATCCTAGAGGCGGATATACATTAGACCCATGAGGAGGATAAGATTGTGGTCCCGGAGAACTCCAGGTGGTGTTTGGGATGCCGCCCGGATAAGGTTGTCCGTAAGATGTTCCGAAAGGAATAGGATTTGATACTCCTCCTAGTGTATTATGAGATAAGTGCCCCCCAACATGGGGTTGAATAAAAGTGCCTCCTGAAGATACTCCCTAGGATTGTGAAGGGTTTCCAGCAAATGAAGGTTTCCCCCCTGCCAGCAATGGATTTATGACCGGTGTATGACTGGAAAACAGAGGTTTCCCTCAAGGAGGAGCATTAAAAGGGGGTTGTACCTCAGGAGGGGTAGGTAGGCTATAGAATAATAGTCCTCCAGGAGGGAAGGATTCATTATATGGGGGTTTACCTCTAGCTAGTTGTGTTTGGTCAGCAGGGGTCTGCATTCTCAGGTGAAACGATGTCCCAGCTTGAAACATGTGGAGTTGTAGAGTAAAAGATTATAGAAATGGGGGTAGGGATTAAATTTCCTTGGAGATGAGTAGAGGTGATGAGTCCAACATTAGGATGCACTTATGCTGGTGTAACAGTAGGGTTAATAACCTGATCGACTGGGTGATTCATGGTTTGACCAGATGGTCCTGTTTCACTAAGAGGGCCATGAGGATGAAAGGGTTGTCGAAAGGATTTGAAATTTTCATAGATATTGCATCCCGATGAAGTCATCCATACAGAACGATCAGGTTTGGAATTGGTATCTACTGCAGTACTAGGACGAAAAAGAGTCCTATACTCATCACCAAAGATTGGTTCTGTGTATCCCATATATGTTTTGGTAAAAGTTCTCTCTGGTAATCATGGGACCTCTTCATCTATGGCGTTCCCAAGGGATTCTAAATGAATAAAAAGTGGTTCAAGAGGGATTACTGACACATATGTAGTGGGATTTTCAATGGTAACCAAAGCGCCTTCTGATTTATCTAACGGAAGAGCAATAACACTTCCAGTGTCAGATTGATTTTCTACCTCTCTATGGTAGTTTTCTTATGGAGGGTTAGGAGGTAAGGGTTGATAGCCTTCCGGAGGCAGCCCTTACATCCTATGTGATCAGTGAGGACCTTTATCGTCTACAGGATCAATTGTGGAGAATAATAGAGAACACTGAAAATCTAGGGTCAACTAACAAAAAGAAACAACATACACTAATAAAATCTAGAAATCAACGAGGCAGAAAAAAATTCTCTCGATGATCATACTAGTTGGTGATGAAATCCAACGTCGCATGATCAAGTCAAGAAGGGGGTAGGATATGGTGGAATAGTTACAATGGTGACCTGCTTAACGAACTTTCACCTTGGTGCAATCTTCCATGCAATAATTGTTGATTTACCCTCCAAGGAACCCGAGTGAGTTTGACCAATGTTTATTCCAGGTATAGTGAGACTTTCCTTCATTGTCACCTTGTGCAAGTACCTAAATATTATGGAAACTAAAGACACCAATTTGCAGCGAGTCCCTGGGTGGGTACAGTCGACAGTCCAATATGAAACATATGGGCAGGATAACAAGTCCAAAATCAACCCGAGAGGCTCCCACACATAATCGTGGGTATACCTTCAAGTGACCCCCAATATACGATCCAACCACTACAAACAGTTGAACCATAGAGGGATAATATTCGTAATTCACTCGAATGCGACCTCATGCGTAACCCTTGTGTGAGAGGGGTATCCCATAAAACCGATGCGACAATTGGATTTGACTCTCCCTAGCTCAGGATGATATTGTTTGTTTTGAAAACTTTGGAATGTTGTACTCACAGTCTAATCCAAAGTGCTAACCCTAGTCTACTATTGGTGGAAGATCCTAAACGAAGAAAAATGTTCTAGATAATTTTTCATTAGCGTTCATTCTTCAGCTGTTCTTTACACAAAGGGTGTATGAAAGTGAAACTGATGGAATGATGACTCAATTCCCAAAGCATGCATAAAATATGATAATCAATCGTTTATTTTCAATGAATGCCTATTTAAGGGAGAGAGAAAGGGTCATTTTCACTATCAAACACTAATATGGAATGTCCTCAATCAATTGGTTCTCAATCAAATCCAATGCAATGCTAAAACATTTCAGAAATGCCTTCTAATATGCAAACCAATCACTAAAATGTATCTTTGTCGTTTGTATGCGAATGATGATGAATTCAATGTAAAAACTTATTTTTCCAACTACCCTTTCAGATCAAGGAGATTCAGACAAGCATGAGCATATTTCGCACAAACAACACACCCTCTTGCTATGATTGGAACAAGAAGAAAAACAAAACAAAATATAACAAAGAAAATCAAGAATCTCACAAAAATTAAAGATGCTAAGAAAAAATGACCTCAAAGAACCAAATGAGATGATTCATAGATTTCGGATGCCCTTCAGCAGAGTTCCCACTCAGTCGAATAAGAGAGAATAAAGTAGTGTATTGATTCCAAGTTCTCAACAACAGAAAAACTCAAAATAAGGAAGAAGGTCACAAAACTTGAACAAAAAAATGATTATTTCTCAGAAAGAAGAGTGTCAAAGGTCAATAGGAAGAAGAATTAAATCACAAAGAAACTGAGCAAAAGAAACATAGAGACTGGGCTTTAGAAAAGACAAATTTGGAATATTTTTTTGCAGAGGAAAGGCTGACGCTCTAGTGTAAGGGGCACTAGAGCATTATAACACTTTGTCTAAGACCAAGGGGGAACGCCAGTGCTCAACTAACAGAGGCAAGGGAGCGCCAGGCTTCTACAACTCAAAACATTGTCCAAAAACCAACAAATTCAGTCAAACTTTGGCAATCAAGATGAATATTATGGAATAAGGATTCAATCATCATATGAAATCAAACATATGGGGTGAACAAGGTCTAAAAATAACAAAGGGTAAGACAAGTTCTATGAGGAAAACCAAAACTGAAAGTTTCAATTTGTCCCCAATGGAGTCGCCAATTTATGTTGAAGAAAAATCTCCCTGCGGATAGGTAGATCTCCTCTTGAGAGCTAGACTCTTAACTCTTAAGACAGAAGGTGCTTAACATGGACACTAAATTCCTTTTATATATATATAAACTAATGTGTGAGGAGGAAGGAGAAAAAAAGTACCTTTTACTAGTGTTTGTCCCTGCACAGTCGAAGTTGAGCTCCAATCTTAAACTCATCGATAATCCCTGTAGACAAACAAAGATACAACCAACTTCCTACTCTACTAAGATTATCTTGAAACAGATCTATCTATTAGAGACAAGTTCATGTGAGATCAAACACAGACTTGAAAGAAACAGATCAAGCATATTATATTAATGAGAACAGCAATGAAGAAAACTTACAACCATAGATGTGAGTGCAACAACTTCATCAAGTTCCCCTTGTCCAAACCCTTTCTTAAACATTCCATGGATAGAATGTTGATGTTCCAGTTGACATCTTCCTCATGAGATCATAAGTTAAATGCTTCACAATACTTTCCATCCCCTTTCACCATGATAAGGCCTGCTTATATAGGCTTGGAGAGGCCCAACCACTTGAGATATCTTTGGGGTAAGTTGAGGATTTTCCTCCTTCAGTTATGGATCTTCCCTAAGATCATGGCTTGACCAAGGATTCAAAACCAACCACCTTTAGCTATTGAGGGGATATTTCCCTCATTCTTCTCAACAAACCAAATTTCACCCAGAAAAGGTAGCGCTCCTCCAAAAGGGGCATCAGAGCGTTATAGTGCTACCCAAAAGAAGGACAACAAGCGCCAACGCTCTTGATAGTGGTAGCACTCCTCAAAAGTGGAATTAGAGCACTATAGAGCTCCCCAAAGAAGGACATGGAGCGCCAGTGCTTCCTGACAATGAATAGGGGAGCGCTCCCCTCTGAAACTCTTTTTTTAGTGTTTCTTTCAATGGCAAGAAACTTGTACTTCTAGTAGGCTGATTCCTCCTCTTCAAAACTAGTCTTTGAGGTGTCTGAAGTGTCCCTCTCATGTTGTTGGAGGCACGACATAGGTAAGAAGGAAGTATGATGTTCACAACACTTATAACGCTTGCGTTCGATATGCGACACTTGCGACACTATCAAAGTGAGTAATTTTGAGGTGTAACAGTTCCCTATATCTAATCAATCATAAAACAACAATATCTAATCACAAGAAAGTATTCAAGAGGAAACAAAGGAAAGACTAGTCAAAATCCTTCCTTAGTGGAGTCATCATTTTTCTGTTATGAGAAATCTTACCTTGTGGATAGGATAAGATCCTTTTTGGACCAATACCACTTCTTTGGTACAAATATGTAAGTATAAAAATTATTTCTACTTTCCCTTTAAATCCAACTCCACCAATCAAGAAAGAGAGGAACAAAAATGTGGCGTACGTTATTTCGATGTTTGTCCTCGCTACTGAAATACTTGGGTTTGATTGCCAAGGTCCTCAACACAGATGAATTCCTACAAATACCATCAAAGAAACTCTTCCTCCTACTTTATATGATTATAAAAATAATATATATCTACGAAGATCGAAACAACAATAGATAAGCAAATGTAGAACACATGAACTTGAAGGGAATAGGCCAAGTTTATATTAATTGGAAAACCAATGGTAATTAATTAAAAATCATGTTTGAAAATGTAGTAAATTATCCAATATCTCTTCATCCAACCCTTGCATGAAAATCTTGGTATAAAAATGATGAATTCTTTCTCCCAGGATCAAAGGTTTGACACCTAAAATATTCCCCCATTTTTACCTTGAAACAACTTTGAATTTATAGGATTGGGAGGCTAAATCACCATGATATAATAAGGGAAATGGTTGATTGTATTCCTTCATATGTTGGTATTTGATCCTAATATAGTGCCATAGGATATGATTCGACCAAAAACAACCTCCTCCTTAAGAGTTGCTCGTTAAGAATAGTCGGGATGTGCCATATTTTTCTCTAACCAGACTGGCACTCCCTTTCAGTGAGAGAGAAAGCACCACTAGTGTCCCCTAATCAAGGAAGGGAGAGAATTGGTGCTCCCTCAACATGAGTAGGGGAAGGCCACCCTTCATAAATTCCCAAAAATGGTCAAATTTTCCAAGAAAAAGGTGTGGTTTTGTACCTCACACGGTGGGTTTTCTCTTCCAAAGTAACTTAGTGATTGTGAAAAATTTGTTTCATGGTGTCAATAGGTTTTGACACTTAGAAAAGTGAATGTGAAACTTAGTAAGGTGCATACGACACTTGATACAGTGCATGCAGTTCATATCCCCAACATGAACCTACAATAGAAGTTGATATGATATGAAACACATCTCTATTAGAGTCATCGAGGCCAATCAGTCATGAATGAATTGGATCTTGGCTAGGTCCACATGCACCCCATTATCACCCAAGATGTATCCTAAGTATTGAACTATATGGATGTAGAATGAACATTTCTCTAGAATGACGTATAACTTTTGTTCTCATAGGGTTCTCAAGACTTGTTGAATGAAATGCAAATGTTCTTCCTAGGTCTGTCTTAAGATGAGGATGTCATCCAAATATATGACCAAAAAGGAGTTTTTAAACAACCACAATATATCATCCATCATCCTCATGAATGTCACAAGAGCATTAGTAAAGCCAAAAAGCACAACCAACCACTCAAAAATATCTTCTTTATATTTGAAAAACATCTTCCATACATCCATTTGTTTTATTGAAACCAAGTGGTATCCTGATCAGTCTTACTAAATCACTTCACACCCTTAATATTATTACAAATATCGTCAATTCGAAGAATCAGGTATTGGTTCTTGATAGTGATTTTTTTTTAGGGCTCTATAACCAATACAGAGTTTCCATGTCCAATCCTTCTTCTGCACCAACACAACTGGGATTTCACAAGGTGATGATATTGATTGAATATGGACCTTTTGATCGAGCACCTAAATTTGATACTTTATTTCCTCAGTCTCTAGAACAGATCATATCTATATTGGACCATTAGGTACGAGAGCACCAAGTATCAAATCAATGGCATGTTTAACCTGATATTGTACAGGTTCCCTTATAGGTAAAAATATGTCTCTATATTCCTCTACAACCTTGTCCACTTGCTTTTACTATGTAGAGAAATCCTATGTTGAACCTATGGTGGTCATCATGAAATTTCGTTCATGTTCTTATCGAACCCTAACAAGTACAAACTTTGCAGTATTAGAGATGACATTTTGAAACAATTTTTCCAAGATCAATGAAATTGCAGTAGTCAGAACTACCTCTAGTACACTATAGGGTTGAGCTCACAAAGTATAAATGATACTACGGGCCAAGACTCATAAACAACATTACATTTCCACATATAGATTTTTCCTAAAAGAACATTAGAAACTTTGAGTGGGGAAACATCACACAATAGCCCATATTTGAAAGGCTTGATATCATAGGATAGGCGACATTGCTAGCTCATTGCTAGTTGATGCGAATTTCTCGTCCCCAGCTCAACCAATCAAAGGTGTATGGTTGGGGGTGTGGCATTGTTGAAAACTTCAATATCTCGATGAACTTAGATGAGATAAAGTCATTATGGCTCTTGTTGTCAACAATGAAATGTAGTGGGGTCCCCTTCACCCACACCTATGAGTGGAAGAGGTTCTCCCTCTCCTCAATTTTCTCTAAATACTATGGTTGGATATTGGTAGTTGCGATGGTAGGACTAGGTTCTGTGTCGATGATCATATTTCCCTTATCTTGTTATGAATCAAAGTCTAACTCAAAGCCTGATTTTTTTTCTTTAACCTCAACAAAGAACGAATATTTTGAGTGGCATTCATCAATGTTGTGCCAAGGTATTTTCTGGAACTCACAACACTTACTAGTGTCCTTCTTTAAATTGTGATTATCCTTCTTTTCTTATGGTTTAGAAAACTTATATTGAGGTTGTATTTCCTTTCTCTATCCCTTGTTCTATGAGTTAGGGACACCTTTACCATGCTTTTGTTGTGGTATATTTATAGACCTGGAATCTCACTTATTTCTCTACTTGAATTTCTCCTCGATTATGACAGTGTATCAATAAATGTATCCCTGTGAAGAGATGTCCAATAAATCCATCTCTTTGTACACCATTCTGGTAGTTCAGAACTTGATATCACTCAGAGTCTGGAATACCCATATTTGAGTAGAAGATATTGATGTACAACTGCACCGTCTGGTCTCTCTCCTATCACAAAGTTGTACATCTCATGTATTATTATCAAATAAGGTAGAAATTATCCTTGAGGATGTTAAAAAAGTCCATGAACCAAGTGATCTCTATCCCTAATGTTGTAAACTCATTCATGTTTTATCTCTCCTAGTAACCTTCCCAGCAATTTCTTACATGGAAAAGGGATTTAAGGAGCACGAATGTGATCTTTTCGATGTCAAAGTTTTTTTTTGATAGTGTACGAACTCTATACTATATTTAAGCATTTTTCCAAAGCATCTACAACTATATTTCCTTAAAATAAAGGGATTTCAAGGTGAACTTGTACATTTAGGGGCATAACTCTCTTGAAATGGTTTCTTGGTGAAGGTTTCTCAACCATCGTTCTCAATTGTTGAGGATATAGGTGAATTTGTCCACCATTTAATTCCTTTATTGCACGGGGGATACTTCTCCATCATCTCTCTTTTCACTCACCATGGGAGGATTCTTGGGATGGAAAAAGTGGTTGTCCCCTAGTGAAACTAGCTCGAGCCCCAACTCTCTATACCCTAACCTTGTCAGGGACATGCCCCAAGAAAAAACAAGGAGAATATTTCTCTCATACCACTAATTCAGATTGTACAAGGAATGAGATGAAACACACAAAAAAATATAACATATTTCACAATGATACAATGAAAACCCAACTTTTATTAATGAATAAAATATCATAATACTATAGAACACAAGCTGGCTGGAATTGTGGTAATTTATCTCTAAAGAGAGGGAGATCTCGGTTGTGCTCATTCACAAAAGATAATACAAGAGGTGGAAAGAATGAAATTTTAACATAATGAAAGAACACTAAAGGTAAAAAACCCTAACCTACAGAGGTAAAACACCAAAAGGTTTGTGGTTCTCGAGGTGGTTAGTTGATACATCAACTTTCTGAGGGTGCAAGTTTTGCATAAAATCTCTATTTCGGGTGCATAGTAGCTTGTGGGAAATCTGTAACTAAGTACTACAATGTTAAAGAATGGATTGAGTGTGTCGTGGAAAAACCCAAACCCTTGAATTTCCCAAAAAAATATTGTTTCAGGGGATGAAAATGACATTGGAATTTTATGACCCATAAAATCATAACAAAGCTACCAATAAAATGTATGCATGTTGTGGTTAATGATAGCTATGAAGAGTATGCTACAATAGGGAACACCTCTCATTATGACCGAGCTATTAATGATCTTCAGAATGCTAATCATAGTATAGATGCTTTTGACATTGTACCAAATGCATCTGTTGACTTAGGGTGTTATGAAGATCGGATTATCCCTTTTGAAAACCCAAAAGATAATCAACAGATTAGCATATCAGCAGGCGACAGTTTCAGATCTGCAACAAATACTAAGGGCAACCATCAGCATTCCATTTTGCAGACAAAAGGACATTGTAGCAAATATGAAGAGGAACATGATGAGATGAAAATTCCAGATCAGCAGTCCATCATATATGTTTCTCCGACAGAGCTTGAGAAGTATGCATTTAATATGGAGATCAATGAAAATAACATGCAACAACATTTCAGTCTTCAATTGGAACAACTGCTTGAAGAGGTATTTCCTTACGACTTTCATGACCCTATTGTTGATTATTTGGAATCCATAAAGATCAAAGTGTTCTTGTCAGATGACAGTTGGCCCTATCATTTGTTCAAACCACTTTTTTGTTGGCTATGCATTCCATTGTTTTTTGGGTCAAGATCAAGAACAGGTTCAGTAAATCAATTTCTGATATGGCTTCATTGGAAGCATGAGTTTACTTGTTAAGCATCAATACAATTTTTAATGTAGGAGTAGATAAGAGAATAAGTCATTCATCTGAGAAGGTAGACTCTTTCAATTATTTGTTGTTGAATAAGCAGAGCAGGCTATAGGTTGGCTACATGCAGGCTACAGGGTGGCAGTGGATCAGTTCTAAAGGAAAAATGACTCCATAGCCCAATGGTAAAGGCTACAAACAAGTTACAGGTTTTCAAAAGATCAGTTGCACAGGCCAAATGACTCCATAGCCCAACAGGAAAGGCATTGGATTTGAGGTTCTTGAAACCTCATAAGGAGGTGTTCATCCCCAGAAGGAGCCATATGTTATCTCCTCAAATAACATAGTCAAATTTGTTTATTTTAGGTGATAGGAAGTCATTGAAAAATACATTTCAAAAAATTTCAAGGTTCATTTTTTAGAGCTTTAAGTATGTAATAAAGTTTGAAAAACATTTGATTTGGTTTTCCCTTCAAAAAAGTAAAAACTCAGGTTTCAGTGGCTAAGAGC
Source organism: Picea engelmannii (assembly GCA_009831015.1). NCBI lineage: Eukaryota > Viridiplantae > Streptophyta > Pinopsida > Pinales > Pinaceae > Picea > Picea engelmannii. The sequence continues at coordinate 872,692 of ML778888.1, forward strand.
CTTTCCAAAATGTCTTCTAAGCCACTAAAATCCTTAGCTTTTGGTGGCTTAAACGCGAAATTCGGGGCTCTCTTAGCCATTGAAAGTGCAGAAAAGTCTGTTTTTACTACGTTGAGTCATCATTTTCAAATGATGATTCTGAGAGACTGGAGAATCATTTTGAGAAACAGTTGGAGTTTTTTTTTGATAACATGTCATATAACAATAACCTCTCTCATTTTTCCTACAAGTGTCATATATTGGGAAAATCAAATTCATCTCTAAGCCCTAATTTTTGGATCTCAAAATTTCATTGTTTGACACATGTTTCTTAAATGCAGATCCAGGGAAAAAGAAAATGAATCTCAAATAAATGAGAGAGATTTTTTTTCAAAAAAAACTATTATAAAAAAATTTCTTCCAGTTTTTACACAATAGTTTTGGTTTGAGAGATATGGGTAAATATTTGAGAAGCATATTTCCAAAAATTTCTGTCTTTTTGAGCCACCTCACAAATTCGAATTTGAGATAGGAGAAGAGGTTATCAGACCCATCTTTTGAGGATCTTGAAATTGTTTGTAAAGGATATAAAGTCAAGAACATTTGATGAACAAAGGGTTAGATTTTGGAGACTAGATTATTGTATTTCGTGTTAAGACACTTTCTTTAATATATGAGACTTGCAAGCTTCATTCATTGATGTTATTAGATTGCTTCTTTCTCATATTTCTATGTTTATGAGTGAATTTAATTCTCTGTCTATTCTTATATAATCCATAGGTGACTGTCATCTCACTATTTGATTATTTGGCAAAGGATCATAAGCTATTGTACTAGTTTCTAGACCCATCATACCTATTGTTTTATATATGTGTGATCCGGTTTATGTGATTAGACTTTGTTCTATATGATACATAACCTGTCTGATAATAGCTCTCGAAGGCGTTGTAATTTTCAATATACCTAGACTATGTTGAGAGTAAGATTCAATGAGTTAGTTATCCATCTTGATCCAATTATATATTCAACATTGAGAAAATAGTTCAGTTACCAGGCATCTTCGAGCTAGAACCTAGTAGAGTTTCCTGGAGTAATAACAGATACTACGGGCCAGTAATCATAAAAAACATGACATTTCTACATATACGTTTTTCCTAAAAGAAAATTATAAACTTTGAGTCGGGAAACATCACATAATATCTCATCTTCTAAGGTCTTGATACCGTAGGATAGGCGACATTGCTTTCTCATTGCTAGTTGATGCGAAGCTCTTGTCCCTAGCTCAACCAATCAATGGTGTATGATTGGGGGTGTGGCAATGTTGAAAGCTTCAATATCTCGATGACCTCAGATGAGATAAATTCATTATGGATCTTGTTGTCAACAATGAAATGTATTGGGCTCCCCTTCACCCACACATGTGAGTGGAAGAGATGCTCCCCCTCCTCAATTTTCTATGAATATTATGGTTGTATATTGGTAGTTGAGATGGTAGGAATAGGTTCTTCATCGATGATCAACTTTCCCTTATCTTGTTATGAATCAAATTCAAACTTAAGGTATGACATTTTTTCTTTAATCTCAACAAAGAATGATTATTTTGAGTGGCATTCATCAATGTTGTGCCAGAGGATTTTTTGGAACTCACAACACTTACTAGTGTCCTTCTTTAAATTGTGACTATCCTTATTTTATTATGGTTTAGACAACTTATCTTGAGGTTGTATTTCCTTTCTCTATCCCTTGTTCTATGAGTTAGGGCCACCTTTACCATGCTTTTGTTGTGGTACATTTATAGACCTGGACCGTCACTTATTCCTCTACTTGAATTTCTATTTGATTCTGATAGTGTATCAATAAGTGTATCCCTATCAAGATATGTCTTCAGAACTACATATCACTCAGATTCTCTAATACCCATCTTTGAGTAGAAGATATAGAATATATTGGTGTACACCTGCACTGTATGGTCTCTCTCCTATCAAAAAGTTGTACATATCATGTATTAGTATCCAATAAGGTAGAAATTATCCTTGAGGGTGTTAAAAAAGGCCATGACCCAAGTGCACTCTATCCCTAATATTGTAAACTCATTAATGTTTTTGCTCTCCTAGTAACCTTCCCAACAATTTCTTACATGGGAAAGGGATTTAAGGAGAACGAATGTGATCTTTTTGATGTCAAATGTTTTTCCAAAGCATCTACATCTATATTTCCTTCAAATAAAGGGATTCCAAGGTTAACTTGTACATTTAGGGGTATAACTCTCTTGAAATGGTTTCTTGGTGAAGGTTTCTCAACCACCGTTCACAATTGTTGAGGATATAGGTGAATTTTACCACCATTTAATTCCTTTGTTGCACGGGGGATACTTTTTCATCATCGTTCTTTTCACTCGCCATGGGAGGATTCTTGGGATGGAAAAGGTGGTTGTCCCCTAGTGAAACTAGCTCGAGCCCCAACTCTCTATACCCTAACCTTGTCGGGGACATGCCCCAAGAAACAAAAAGGAGAATATTTATCTCATACCACTAATTTAGATTGTATAAGGAATGAGATGAAACACACACAAAAAAAATATAACATATCGCACCATGATACAGTGAGAACCCAACTTTTATTACTGAATAAAATATCATAATACTATAGAACACAAGTGGGCTAAAATGGTGGTAGTTTATCTCTAAAGAGAGGGAGATGTCGGTTGTTCTCATTCACAAAAGATGATACAAGAGGCCAAAATAATGGCCTTTTACCATAATGAAATAACAGTAAAGGTAAAAAACACTAACCCGAGGAGGTAAAGCACCAACATGTTTGTGGTGTTCGAGGTGGTTAGTTGATACATCAACTTTCCAAGGGTGCAAGTTTTGCATACAATCTCTATTTGAACTTGTTGGAAAACTCTAACTAATTAATACAATGTTATAGAATGGATTTAACGTGTTGTGGAAAAACCTAGACCCTTGAATCAAAATGACATCATAAATTTATGACCCATAAAATCGTAACAAAGCTACCAATATGGAGAACAATGTTGAATGAGTAAAAGAAGAGCTACCAATATGGAGAACAATGTTGAGTGATTGATAAATTCGAAGTCATAAGTTATGAAGTTCAGTTAGAAAATAAATAAATAAACTCAAATTTATATACAGTCAAGAATTTATTTTCTTATTTACTCTTACTTCAAGAATTTATTTTCTTATTTACTCTTACTTTTAAAAACATAACTTTTACCTTTTCAATTTCTTAAACTTTTCAATAACATTTCATTTTGGTGTTTGAAAATAAATTTATGAAGTTTACTATTTAAAACTATATATTATATTAATTACATAAGACAACAACATAAACATATTCACTAGTTACTTTGCACCTATTACATTTACTACTTTATTACTTTTGTTAAAATCATATTGATGGGATACGTAGAGTCTAACTTCTTAATCTTTCATTTATATTATTGTTTTTTTGGAGTAGAAGTAAAAAGCTCATTATGAATATGTAGATTTCCACATTTATACTATTAGCTTTCAAAATATATTTTTATTTTTCTACTCAAATTTCTTTTATCAATCCCATAAAACAATACAAGTTTCTTTTAACAATCCCATGGCACATTATTAACCTGACGTGGAGGTAGTAATTGGGAGAATGAATTATGCGGTTAGAAAGACAATTCCATATAAGAAAACGAGATTCTCAGATTATCAGACACTCATACTTTGTTGGTGGTTGAAACAACGCCTTTGTTATTACAAATTATAATTATGTAAATATATATAAAATATCATGAATACGTGTAATTCTTGAAGTCATTTTTCCATTATAATTATGTAAAAATATATAAAATATCATTAATACGTGTAATTCTTGAAGTCATTCTTCCAGAACACTCTGACCATCCCACAAAGTGATTACTTATTAAATTTAAAAAAGATAAATGGTGAAAATATTAAAGTAAATGGAGAAAATGTAAACATTGAGTTTTCTCTTAAAGGAAATATTATTGCCATGACTTGAAAGACTAAAATAAATGGAGAAAATATTAAAGTAAATTGAGAAAATGTAAATGTTCAGTTTTCTCTTCACAATGAGTTCAAAGACTACGGGTCACTTTCAACATTGAATTTAGAATTGAAATTATACATCATCGAAGGCTGTTAACCATATGAACTTATGAGAGATTAAAAAAGAATAAGAGCAAATTTTTCCGTGAACAGTTTATTTAAAAAATTTAATTGTTAATATTATAAAGTTTGTACTTTTAATTTTTTTTGGTTGGTTAGTTTGTTTAATAGGGGCTAGTATGTAGAAAAGAAATAGGGATTTTTGAGATTATAACAATTGAAACGGGAAACGTGTCTAGATTTTAATGGAGGAAGTTGTAATTTTAAAATTATATCCATTTCAGCTGTTAGATTCGACAGCGTTGAAAAAGAAAAAATTAATTGCTGATTAGTCTATGCCGAAGATGGATAAAAAACCTACAGAATACAGAACCACAAGCCTTTGGCCATGTTAAATTGACGATTTCTGCGAAATAGAGGTTTCTTTTTTTAAGTTTCTTTATGAATCAAATAGCTCTAAATTCGTCAGGGTTTCGAGGACATCCCGAAAAACAAACACAGAAAAAATTGTCATTCAGCAAAAAACACATGAAATATATCTCATTAGATAAATTTCCCTTACGATGGCATACGCACGGGATAATTGAATATGAAGGATTAAAAATTCTCGGGGTTCATTGTCAGAGATCGAGTTTTGAGTTTTTAATAATAGGTAAAAAAATATTGTATGATATACAGTTTAAATCATCAATTTTTCTTTTTGGAGGTGTAGGATAGTGAGGTGACAGAATATATTGTTAAGGTATTTTGTGATGTTAAAGTCATTTGTAGGGACAAAAAATCTATTCATGTTAAGGGTTGTTGTAGCTCAAATTGGATGCCATCTTCTAGTGATTTTGACTACTTAAATGCCCCTAAGTTAATTTACTAAATCTAATTTTAACATAAACCCTGATTAGGGTTTATAAATAAAATTTTCAGTTCATTGTGATTGTGCTAATATATACACATAATAGTTAATAATGATTCCAATATTGTACCAATATTCCGATAGTCCAACAAAAGTCAGCTAAAGTGAGCTATGTTAAGATCATATGCCTAGAGATAGAGATATCAGAGGTTGATTGTTAGGCTCCTCCTTGGATATGACAACCCGAATTTCGTGGAAGCATATGTGAGTGACTCCTCTTCATTAGATTTGACACAGATATATGACAAGGGACGATCTCGGATATGGATAGGAGTCCTCGGGTTGTCTTGCATATCAACAGAATAGATGATCAGATGATCATTTGCTTGAAATCGAAACAACAATGGCTTTAGTTATAATGAAGAATACGAAAAGGTTGCAATTATGTTGCTGAGTGTACACTTAGTAGAAATGTAAAAGTTTATAATTTCAAGTAAGTTCGTTAATCAGTAGAAGGTGGCAGTTAGATAGTCACACAGTAATTTCTTAATTATATTAAGTAAATATTAAAAAGTAAACAAGTTAATTAACATCTTAAAAAATGCAAGAAAGTTATGAATATACAATTTCATTCATTAATTTAAAAGGACTAAAAAGAATATAACAACATCTTCAATTGATAACCATAAGTATAAGCATTTAGAGATAATTGCAGTGATCAAACTCAGTTTTTATGCTACAGCTATAGAATGACCAACTAATAGAATTACCAGCTATATTGTCTTAAAAAAAAAAACCTTTTACCGCAGTTTCCAAAGTCTGTGTTTCATATAATACTGCAGTTGGCTCTCATCCCCGGCATCTTTGTACAATGTAAGTTGTTGATGGTTTACAAAATCGTCCTCGCTAAGCCAGTTCTCACCAAGGGATTTAAGATCCTGGTTCCCCCACAAAACCTCGAATTTTTTCTTCGTAGATACACAGACTTCATCTTTCAAGTCCAGAGAGGGGCTCGGTGGAATGCCGAGGTCGTCGTCTGAAGCCTCCAGAAGATGACAAAGATCAAACTTGGCGTCGGAATCTAGGTTTTGGCATTCATATCTTCTAGAAATATTGGAAGACGCCGAATTATCCTCAAGGTGGGAAGAGAGATTATATTTGGAAATAACGGAGTAAGTGTTTTAGTTTGTAATTCACTGTTTGTAGAATCTAGTTGTTTGTGGTTTGTATGTAATCGATCTAGTAGAGTTTTTTTATTATTTAAGAATGTAATTCGTCTTCATTAAATAATAGAGAAGTGAGGATAGCCGCCTCACCGTGTATTTGTTTCACATATTTTAACTTGATATCAGAACCACAAAATGAAATGCGGAAATTCATAAAGGTCCGCAGATCCCTCCTCTGGTAGAGTGCGGCGGCACACTACTCGACCTTTCCGCACAACGAAAAATGGAAAGTTTATGTAGTCAAGCTGAAGTTCAAGTGCGGAAATATTTAAACATTCCTGCAGCCAAAGTGCATCTGTAGGTGCAGACTCCCTGCACTCCAATAGTTGGATGAGGTGCCAAAATACCTCTGTTTACACAGGTCGCGTGAGGTCGTGGAGGTTTTGAAAATCGTGAAGGTTATAATTTCATGAGTGGAGTTTGAATGCATGCGTGGAAAGCAGGAGTTTTTTTTCTTGGTGAAGAGCAAGTTTCTGTTTTTACATGCGAGCTGAAAGTTTTATGTTTTTAAAGTTCTATGTTTTTACATGCAACTGGAAAGTTTTTTGTTTTTACATGCTAGTGGATTTTTTTTTTTAAAGAGTGGAGTTATAAACGTTTTATTAAACTGAAGAGATATAAACTTGTATGGGAGTTATGAAAGGTAGATATAAGTGTAATGAGGTGGATATTTAAAAGTAGATTTTTAATCAAAGAGGGTTTTATTTTAGAGTTTATTAAAAGGTGGGTTTTTTTTAAGTTTATTAAAAATGGATATCTTTTTTTTATAAAAGGGTGAGGCTCCTAGGTGAAGACGGAGTTATAAGTTTTTGTTTTTTTAAGTGGATATTTTGGATATTAACTGAGTTATAAGTTTTTTTTTTTTTTAAGTGGATATTTTGGATATTAAGGGGCATGCATGATTTAAAGGTTGATATATGCATGTAAAATTTATATATTATTTTTATATATAAAGTGATTTAAGGTTTCTTTATATTTCTTTTAAGAAAACTAAGGCCAAGGTAGAGAAGGATTGATGGTATCCAAAGGCAGAGCAACAGAAAGTTGTATATCTTTGGTGATTCCCTTGTAGAGAATATTTTGCAAAGATGGTGAATCTTCTGGCAGAAGCCTACCTCAATGAAGCTAATAAGTTAGATGGCTCGAATTTCATTAACTAGAAATTCAAGATGCAGACGCTCATGGAAGGCTATGGTGTCTAGAACATTGCGAAGGGAACTGAAGTGAAACCTGATGCGGCTGCAAGTGAAACAATATCACAGATCCAAGATTGGGAGAAGCGCAAAAACAAGGCAAAGGTATTGTTGCGCATGTCAGTTAAATATAGCATAATTCCACGTATTAGAGAAGATACAACTTTTGTTGCAACATGGAAAATGCTTAAAGCATTATATGAAACTAGCAACACAAATCGCATTTTGTTCCTGAAAACTAAATTGCTAGGGATTAAGATGGATGGAAATGAATTTGTTAGTTCATTTTTGGGTCGTATTAAAGATGTGAAACACAAGATAGTAAACATAGGGAAACTGTTTCCAGCACTGATCTGGTCACTATTACCTTAAATGGTATGCTAGAAAATTATCATATGTTCATAACAGGTCTCACAACAAGGGAGAAACCTCCTACATTTGAAGAACTAGCATGCATTTTGTTGCAAGAGGAAGAGAGGCACGGGAATCTGAATATTTCGCACTATGGTCAAATAAGAGATCTATGAAAGGGAGACCAGGAGAAAGAGGCAGAGGAGGCAGTTCATGGCAGGGAGGCATTTCGTGGCAGAGAGGCAGTTCATCGCAGAGAAGAAAATCTCCAAATCAATGTATGCAATCTGATAGGAATGACTCAAACAATTGTTTTTATTGTGGTCGACCTAGACATATTGTTAAAGACTGTCATAAGAAGAAAAGTGATGAGGCTAGAAATAAACATAGAACACATTCAGGTCATTATGCAGAAAAATCGTCAAATCATGATCGCAGATTATTTATTGCTAGTGATGATATTGATGAACCCCCAAATTTAGAATCACGGGATCTTAGGTTGTTTGTGTATAACGTTGATTTATCTTCTAAAACTGATGATTCTAATGCCTGGTTTGTGGATTCCGGAGCATCAGTACATATGACTTGTAATAAAAATTGGTATGCTAATTTTAAAGAAACACAGAATGGTGCCAGCATATATCTTGGAGATGATCGTGCTCATCAGATCAAGGGATATGGATAAATTCCTATGACATTGTTGAATGGTACTGTTCTTCACATTTAGAATGTAGTGTATGTTCCAGGAATAAAGAAAAATTTGATCTCTGTGTCCACCATTACAGATCAGAACTTGAATGTTGAATTCTTCAAGAATTATTGCATAGTGAAGGATCTATTGTACCACTTCCAAACTGTTGCAAGGGGAGTCAGAGAAGGAGGCCTATACAAACTTGATATTACCAGAAAATCACATCATGCACTGACTTCTGCAACTATGCCAACAAAGATTCTTTGGCATTAAAGGTATGGACACATCAATCATCTTGATTTGCTGTTATTACAGAAAAAGAATATGGTTGAAGGAATTCCCATGTTAAAGAGTGAGAAGGTTTTTTGTGATGGATGTGCATTAGGAAAGATGCACAGAGATGAATTCCCCTCTAATCCTGATAGGAAAATGAAAGATGTTTTAGATCTTGTGCATGCTGATGTTTGCAGGCCTATGCAGACTAGGTCTTTAGAAGGTGCATTTTACTTTATGTTATTTATTAATGATTTCATGAGATACACATGGGTTTACTTCCTTAGATGAAAAAGTGATGTTTTCGAGTACTTTAAGGAATTCAAAACCATAGTGGAAAAGAAAACAGGAAAATCCATGAAAATACTCTGTTTAGATCAAGGGGGAGAGTATAAATCAGGGGACTTCAACAAAGATCATGGAATAGTACAACACTTTACAGTACCTCACACTCCACAGTAGAACGGAGTTGCTGAAAATAAAAACAAAACTCTGGTAGAGTGTGTACACAGTATGATGAAAGGTAATAATTTCTCGAATGTTTTTTGGGATAAAGTCATAAATACTGCAGTTTATTTAAGGAATAGAAGTCCAACAAGGTGTCTTGATAATGTTACTCCTTTCGAAGATTTGTAACATAAATGCAATGGAGGAAGAATATGAATCTATAATTAAAAACAATACTTGGGAATTGACTGAATTGCCCAAACATAAGAAGCGCATTGGATGCAAATGGATATACAAAACCAATTTTAAATCAGATGGTAGTATAGATAAGTATAAGGCTAGACTAGTTGTAAAGGGGTATTCACAAACAAAAGGTATTGATTATGCTGAAATGTTTGCACCAGTAGCTAAATTGAATACTATCAGAATGTTAATTGCTTTAGGTACAAAGTACCATTAGAAGCTACACCAACTAGATGTTAAATCTTCATTTTTGAATGGTGATTTAAAGGAAGAGGTTTACCTTACTCAACCTGAAGGTTTTGTGGAACAAGGGAAAGAACACTTAGTGTGTAAGTTAAAGAAAGCATTGTATGGACTAAAACAAGCATCTAGGTCATGGTATGAGAAGATAGACTCTTTCTTTCATCAATAGGGTTTAATGAGGAGAAAAAGTGATCCAAATCTGTATACCAAATTTGATGAGAAGGGGTATATAGTATTGATTTCCTTATATGTTGATGGTTTGATAATTACAGGAAATGCTGAGAAATTAATTGATGAAATCAAATAGCAGTTGTCACAGGTATTTTAAATGAAATATGTTGGTGAGTCACATTACTGCCTAGGTCTTCAAGTTTGGAGAAATGCAGGCCAATATTTTGTTTGTCATAGAAAGTATAAATCAGAGAAATACTTAAGAGATTTAAAATGGATCAGTTTAAGTCTTCATAGTGTTCCCATGCAGCAGAATGTGAAACTTTCTTGTGATGATGGTTCGAAGGAGGTGAATGGCACTGTGTATAGATAGATGGTGGGTAGTTTGAATTATCTCACCACAACCAGACCTGATATTTCATATTTTGTGAGTGTGTTAAGTCAGTTTATGGAGAAACCTTATGAAAGCCATTGGAATGCGGCAGAGGCGGTACTCAGGTATCTAAAAGGAACACTTGATTATGGTATTAAATATACTAGTGCATCTAATATTGAGTTGACAGGTTACTCAGATTTTGATTGGGCTAGCAATCCAGATGATCTAATATCAACCACTGGATATGCGGTTGGCATTGAATCCAGGGTTGTTTCATGGAGCAATAAAAAGAAGCCTACTATATATTTTTCTTCTACTGAATCAAAATATAAAGCCTTGTGTAGAGCAACTTGTGAAGCTATCTGGATAAGAATACTTCTTCAAGATGTTGGAGAAGAACGACAGGAACCTACAATGATCAAATGTGATAATCAAAGTTCAATCAATATTGTGAAGAATCTGATTTTTCATGCAACGACAAATCATGTTGAATCTAAGTTTCATTTTGCTAGACAAAATTTGCACTCAAATGAAATAGCTCTTATGTATTGTAATACTAGTGAAAATGCTGCTGATATTTTTACTAATCCTTTTGGGAAGAATAAATTTGAGCTATTTAAAGAGATTTTAGGTGCAGAATCAATCCATTCTCAATTAAGGGGGAGACTTGGAAATGATGGAGTAAGTGCCAATTGTAAGCGTCAGTTCTAAGAGGCATTTCCTAGTTCATTGTCTCTAGAGTCTGGTTGTTTGTGGTTTTCATGTAACCGACTCAGCAGAGTATTTTCCTATTTAAGAATGTAATCAGTCTTCATTGAATAATAGAGAAATGAGAGTAGCCTCACCCTATGTTTGTTTCACATATTTTTATGCCGATAGGCGTCCCCTCTATTAGAATCCGTGGATTAATCAACCTTTTAATCATAAATTTCAATCTTAGGGTTGGCAATTGAAGATGTTGGCATATTCTTCATCGTCCTCTCTAATCAATAAATGAGATTTTGATAAATTAACTTCCGCTCATTTATAAAGACATACGTTTATGTGATTACTTTTTCACATTTACTAAATAATATTAAAAAATTACTTTCTCATCACCAGATTGCCATGTTCAATGATTAAGAAATAACAACACTGATTAAGAAACTGGACAGATGGGTATGGTCGCGTGGATGTGAAATGCTACCGTTTCATTTGTGTGGGCATTTTAATTAACCGTCTGTTCTATTTGTATTGTATCTATCTAGGGTTGCAACTTTTAGCATTCCTTTCGGTTAAGGAAGCCGCCATTCCTTTGGAATTATTGCATAGTGAAGGATATGTTGTACCACTTTCAAACTGTTGCAAGGGGATTCAGAGAAGGAGGCCTATACAAACTTGATATTACCAGCAAAGCACATCATGCACTGACTTCTGCAACTATACCAACATAGATTCTTTGGCATCAAAGGTATGGACACATCAATCATCTTGATTTATAGTTATTACAGAAAAATAATATGGTTGAAGGACTTCCCATGTTAAAGAGTGAGAAGGTTTCTTGTGATGGATGTGCATTAGAAAAGATGCACATAGATGAATTTCCCTCTAATCCTGATAGGAAAAGGAAAGATGTTTTAGATCTTATGCATGTTGATGTTTGCAGGCCTATGCAGACTAGGTATTTAGGAGGTGCATTTTACTTTATGTTAATTATTGATGATTGCACGAGATACACATGGGTTTACTTCGTTAGATGAAAAAGTGATGTTTTTGAGTACTTTAAGAAATTTAGAACCATAGTGGAAAAGCAGATAGGAAAATCCATGAAAATCCTCTGTTCAGATCAAGGGGGAGAGTATATATCAGGGGACTTCAACAAATATTGCAAAGATCATGGAATAGTACAACACTTTACAGTGCCTGACACTCCACAGTAGAACGGAGTTGTTGAAAGGAAAAACAAAACTCTAATAGATTGTGCACACAGTATGATGAAAGGTAATAATTTCTCGAATGTTTTTTGGACTGAAGTCATAAATACTGCAGTTTATTTAAAGACTAGAAGTCCAACAAGGTGTCTTGATAATATTACTCCTTTCGAAGATTTGTATGGTTCCAAACCTGCAATACATAATTTGAAATTATTTGGGTGTAAGGCTTTTGCTCATATTCCAAAGGAGAATAGGAAGAAATTGGATGCTAAAGAGATTAAATGTATTTTCATTGGGTACTTTTTTGAGTTTAAAGCATAAAAATTGGTTGATCTTTCTACTCACAAAGTATTTTCAAGTAGAGATGTAGTTTTCCATGAGAAGGAAGTAGGAAATCATGACAACAATAGTCATGAGGAATGGCATAGACTTCTTGATGAAGGAATTAAAGAAGAGCAGCAACAACAACAACCACCACAATAGAAACAACAACCCCAACCGCAGCGACCGCAACAGTAGCAGCATGAAGGACTCAGTGATATGAACAATTCAAGCAGTCACAGTTCACCTAGAGTTGAAGATAGATCTTCACAAAGTGGGGAGGAATATAATCAGTTGAGAAGATCTTCAAGACATGATCGACTCCCTCAGAGGTATAAATACTATGCCCTAATGAGTATCGTTTCAAATGTCATAGAACCCATGACTTTTGATGAAGCTAATGAACATGATGAATGGCAAAATGCAATGGAGGAAGAATATGAATCGATAATTAAAAACAATACTTGGGAATTGACTGAATTGCCTAAACATAAGAAGTGCATTGGATGCAAATCGATATACAAACCCAATTTTAAATCAGATGGTAGTATAGATACGTATAAGGCTAGACCAGTTGTAAAGCGGTATTCACAAACAAAAGGTATTGATTATGCTGCAACGTTTGCACCAATAGATAAATTGAATACTATCAGAATGTTAATTGCTTTAGCTACAAAGTACCATTGGAAGCTACACCAGCTAGATGTTAAATATGCATTTTTGAATGGTGAGTTAAAGGAAGAGGTTTACCTTACTCAACCTGAAGGTTTTGTGGAACAAGGGAAAGAACACTTAGTGTGTAAGTTAAAGAAAGCATTGTATGGACTAAAACAAGCATCTAGGTCATGGTATGAGAATGTAAACTCTTTCTTTCTTCAACAAGGTTTTATGAGGAGCAAAAGTGATCCAAATCTGTATACCAAATTTGATGAGGAGGGGTATATAGTATTGATTTCCTTATATGTTGATGATTTGACAATTACAGGAAATGCTGAGAAATTAATTGATGAAATCCAGGAGCAGTTGTCACAGGTATTTTAAATGAAATATCTTGCTGAGTTACATTACTGCCTAGGTCTTCAAGTTTGGAGAAATGCATGCCAATATTTTGTTTGTTAGAGAAAGTATAGATGAGAGAAATACTTAAGATATTTAAAATGGATCAGATTAAGTCTTCTAGTGTTCCCATGAAGCAAAATGTGAAACTTTCTTATGATGATGGTTCAAAGGAGGTGAATGGCACTGTGTATAGACAGATGGTGGGTAGTTTGAATTATCTCACTACAACCAGGCCTGATATTTCATATTTTGTGAGTGTGTTAAGAGAGTTTATGGAGAAACCTCATGAAAGCCATTGGAATGTAGCAGAGGTGGTACTCAGGTATCTAAAAGGAACACTTGATTATGGTATTAAATATATTGATGCATCTAATATTGAGTTGACAGGTTACTCAGATTTTGATTGGGCTAGCAATATAGATGATCTAATATCAACGACTCGATATGTGGTTGGCATTGGATCCGGGGTTGTTTCATGGAAAAATAAAAGGAAGCCTATTATATCTTTGTCTTCTATTGAAGCAAAATATAAAGCCTTGTGTGGAACAACTTGTGAAGTTGTCTGGTTAAGAATACTTCTTCAAGATGTTGGAGAAGAACGTCGGGAACCTACAATGATCAAATGTGATAATGAAAGTTCAATCAATATTGTGAAGAATCTGATTTTTCATGCAAGGACTAATCATGTTGAAGCTCAGTTTCATTTTTTTAGAAAAAATTTGCACTCAAATGAAATAACTCTTATGTATTGTAATACTAGTGAAAATGTTGTTGATATTTTTACTAATCCTCTTGGAAAGATTAAGTTTTAGTTGTTTATGGAGATGTTAGGTGTAGAAGTCAATCCATTCTTCATTAACGGGGAGACTTGGAAATAATTGAGTAAGTGCCAATTGTAAGTGTCAGTTCTAAGAGTCATTTCTAAGACTCATTTCCTAGTTCATTGTCTGTAGAGTTTGGTTGTTTGTGGTTTTCATGTAACTGACTCAGTAGAGTCTTTTCCTATTTAAGAATGTAATCAGTCTTCATTGAATAATAGAGAAATGAGCGTATCCTCACTCTGTGTTCGTTTCACATATTTTTACGCCGATAGGCATCCCCCCTATTGGAATCGGTGGATTAATCAACCTTTTAATCATAAATTTCAATATTAGGGTTAGCAATTGAAGATGTTGGCATATTCTTCGTCGTCCTCTCTAATCAAAGGATGAGATTTTGATAAATTAACTTCCGCTCATTTATAAAGGCGTACGTTTATGTGATTACTTTTTCAGATTTACTAAATAAGATTAAAAAATTACTTGCTCATCACTAGATTGCCACATTCAGTGATTAGGAAATAACAACACTGATTAAGAAACTGGACGGATGGGTATGGCCGCGTGGATGTGAACTGCTACCGTTTCATTTGTGTGGGCGTTTTAATTACTGTCTGTTCGGTTCGTATTGTATCTGTCTAGGGTTGCAACTTTTGGCATTCCTTTCGGTTAAGGCAGTCGTCATTCCTTTGATGAACAAACTAGTGGTCAAGCCAAGTGGTTTAATATTCACATTCTATTGGATATACATCGTGGAATATAATTTGAAATAGTCGTGTTTGTTTATTTTAATGAAGATTTATATGTTTCAAATTTGAAGGTGTACAACATTTATTACACCACTGGGTGTATAATTAGCTGCTGGTGAACTCGAAAGGATGATAAGATGAAACGAATCATTAAAAGAATATATTAAATTTTATTATTGATTAACAAATAAACAGTTGCCCTTTATTTATCTGGTGTTAAGATTTTAATTTCTGTTAATCACTTGCGTGGCAATCAGTTGGCTATGAAAGTAATTTTTAAATATGATTAGGTAAATGTAAAAAAGTAAATACATAAACAGATGTCTTTATAATAGCTAGGAAGTTAATGATTGAAATCACAACCATTTATTTTGTGTGACAACTAAGAATATTCCAGCCATATTTAATCCTGTCCATAGAAAACTTATTAAGCACTAAACCCCTATTAAATCTGCCCATTGTCAATAGGTGTAAGCCTTTTAGACTAAATATTAACAATTTTTGTTTTAACTTCTCTCCATGCAATTATTATTAGTATTGAACAATGAAGGAAATGAAGAATCAGGGAGTTACAGAACAAAGACTTCAGTTATTGTGTGGAGTGAGCGGATCATTAAGGCCTGGAATACTCACTGCTTTAGTCAGTCAAAGCGGTGCCGGAAAACGACATTGATGGATGTTCTTGCAGGGAGGAAAACTGGAGGATACATCGAAGGCTCGATTACGATCTCTGGCTATCCTAAAATACAAGAAACTTTTGCAAGGATTTCTGGTTATTGCGAACAAACTAGTATTCATTCACCATATGTTACTGTTTATGAATACCTCATTTACTCTGCTTGGCTTCGTCTCGGTGAGGAGGTAGATTCTGAAACAAGAAAGGTATTTTAATATTTATCAATTTCAGGATAAGTTTAGGTCAGTTAATAAATCTATTAGGTTTATCATGACCGTGAATGATATTTCTGTGTAAGAAGACGTTTGTGAACGAAGTAAATAGGATTCCCTGGAGTAAATGGTCTGTCCACAGAACAAAGAAATAGATTAACAATAGCAGTTGAACTGGTAGCAAATCCTTCAATAATTTTCATGGATGAACCAACATCTAGACTGGATGCAAGGGCTGCAGCTATTGTTATGAGAATGGTTCGAAACACTGTCGATACTAGACGAACTGTTGTTTTCACCATTCACCAACCCAACATTGATATATTCGAAGCCTTCGATGAGGTATATTTAAACGGTTCACAGAAGGTATAGATAAAATATATGAGGAAAACAAACACGGTGAGGCTACGCTCACATATTCATTATTAAACGAAGACGGATTACATCCTTATATAGGAAAAGACTCTCCCGAGTCGGCTACATGCAAACCATAAGACAACTAGACAACTGACTATGAACTGAGAACTAACTCTTCTAACTGGCGCTTACAACTCGCGCTTATTACTGGAGTGAACAACTAGATAACATCTCCATTACTTCCAAGTGGTATAGACGGTATATGTAAGTATTTAAGCTATTCACAAACTTTATCGATGGTATATGCATTTTTTTTTTAATTAGGATTGACATTATCAAATGGCAACTCTAATTCTAGGTATGTATGGCTCCTGTTCGCAACTCTAATTAAGTTTAGATTATAAATTTTTCATTGATTCTCCATGTTTATTAAGTTTAGATTATAAGTTTTTCATTGATTCTCGGACATCGTTATTTTTTTTTTATGAACATGGTTTTATATTTATTTATTATTATTATATATATATGGTAAACCACTCTTTTATCATTAACGATTTAAAGAATATGACTGTAAATTTATGTCAATAATTTATATACGACTTCTTACACATCTTTTATATAATTTAATTTTATAAAAAGGTGTTTAGAAATTTTATGCTAATGAGAGATTTTACATTTAAATAAACATATGAATGTACTTGTTAAGTAAATATATGTAG
Organism: Picea engelmannii; assembly: GCA_009831015.1. Classification (NCBI taxonomy): domain Eukaryota; kingdom Viridiplantae; phylum Streptophyta; class Pinopsida; order Pinales; family Pinaceae; genus Picea; species Picea engelmannii. Next base: position 889,692 of record ML778888.1, read on the forward strand.
GTAGTGATATTAAGTTTAGTTAAGTAAATAAAGATATTGATATTTGGATTTATAATTGTTTTAGAATACATTTTATGGGAGATTTGATGTGGAAATTTGTTATAAAGTTTAAAAACTAGATATTATTTTTTTGTCAAATTTAATATTAATATTATAAATAATAATTTTATTAAAATATAAAAGATAGATATTATTGTATTTTTTTAATTTAATGTTAATAATATAAATAATAATTTGATATTGATATTTGGATTTATAATTGTTTTAAAATATATTTTATGGGAAATTTGATGTGGAAATTTGTTATGAAGTTTAAAAACTAGGCGTCTCCATATTGGAATCGGTGGATTAATCAACCTTCATAGGTTTTGTCTAATTCTTACTTAAAGCCCATCCTCAAAATCTCTATCAGATCAATTCCACGTCCACAAAACATCTAATCTTTAATTCGTAAAAACTGAAACAAAAAATCTAAAGTTTAGTTCGTAAAAACTGAAACTTTAAAATTAGAGTACTCCATTTCTTATTTGAGTAGAATAACAACATTTAATTTTATAACAAACTTCTTTATAGTTATTAGTAATATAGTTTTAGTTAATAATATAAAAAAATAAATTTTCCAATCCATGCAAAGGACAGTGCATGCAAAGCATTTCTTTTCACAATATTGCTTAACGTTTCATAGTTCGATGATCCTGTAAAAATGTGTGAAAAAACTCGCAATATCACTTAACTTTTCATGGTGGAATGAAGATTATAAATGCGACGACGCAGTGCATGCAAAACATCATATACACTTTCTTCTTTTTTATTATTAATTTTTATTTTTTTATGTTGTAATGAAGAGTATAAATGTGAGTGCACATTGCATGCAAAGCATCATAAGCACTTTCTTTTTATTATTATTAAAAAAATTGTAAGATAGTGAAATCAATTCAACTATAAATTACACGAGTCTTCCAGAAATAAAAATTTCACAATATTCCTTAACTTTTCATAGTTGGATGATCCTGTATAAATGTGTGAAAAAACTTGCAATATTACTTAACTTTTTATGGTAGAATGAAGATTATAAATGCGACCGCACAGTTTATGCAAAGCATCATATACACTTTCTTCTTCTTTTTTTATTAATTTTTTTTTAAGACAGTGAAATCAATTCAACTATCGTTTCAATCAAGCTACAAGTGCATTCCAGAAATAAAAATCTCACAATATTGCTTAATTTTTGGTTCGATGATCCTATTTAAATAAATGTATTTAACTTTTCATGGTGGGATGAAGTATATGAATGCGACAACAAAGTGCATGCAAAGCATTATCATTGACATTTTCATTTTTTTATTATTAAAAAAATTGTAAGATAATGAAAGAGTGTTTTGTTCTTAGTGAATCTATGGGAATGATAATTTTGAAATGTAAATTTAATATCTGTATATCATTTCGATTCATTTTAATTGTATAGGGATATTTTTTATCTTGATTTATGATTTTGGTGGTATATGGATACAAATTTTGTTATATTATTATATTTAGAGTGCTTTTAAACTATTTAGCATTGTTTTTTAAATTTTAATAGTTAAAGTTTTGGTTGTATATCGATACAAATTATATTATATTATTATATTTAGAGTTAGTTTGAACTATTTAGGATTGTTTTTTAAATTTTAAATTTGAATAGTTAAAGTAGTTATAAGTTCATAAGTCAAGAAATACAATCATAAATATGAAGTTTACGAATTAGCAAATATGAAATTTATGAATGAATAAAGGGATTTTTTTTATCTTTGTTCAATTTGGTTTGAGTAATGTTGATGGTTTTGGATCACTAGAAATTTATTATTGTGATGTATTTCTATTTGTTTTCAATTGAATTGTAGACTATAGAATTTGTGATTGTGGAGAAATACGACAGTGCATGTCAGACCTTGTAGGGACCGTGATCTCACTCCATCAAGTGATATTGGAGAAATTATATTTTTGACGGATTGAGGCAATTCCAATCATGAGAAGAAGGAGAAGTGTGGATGACTCAAATGAGGGTGTGATGTTGGATAGAGTTATCTGAATGTGTGAATGAAGCATGCCTCTAGTGGTAGGATTGAGTAGATGTTGTAAGAGGAAATACAAATCTAATCTTGAATAACTTTAGGTAGAGGTTGTGGAGAATGGGGGATTGGAGATAATAAATTGCAAGACCAAATGGAAATGGAGACATTGGAATTTTCTAGGCATGTACCTATGAAACACTAATGGAGTGGATAAAAAGTATGCCAAAATATTTAGCTATGCATATGACAATGGCTAAAGAGGAACAAAAAATGGAGACACACAAATGAGATTTGGAATTGAAAGAAGATATCAACTAGGACCATTAATATATTTTTAATAGTGTAATGTACTAATAGTTCTATATATATATATAGTGTAATGTATTAATAGTTCAATTGGTTCAATTAATATACTAATAGTGAAAATGGTTCAATTAATAGTGTAATGTATTAATATATTTTTAAATTTATTAAGTAGCCAAAATAATTTAAAAAATAAATAGATTAAGATAGATTTATAATTCCTTGTTTATAATGTCTATACGTTTATTTTCCCCACTTCTATTATATTATATAGATTTACTTTTTCACAGTGTTATGAAAGGTTCGTTCACAATGTTATAATGTGGAAATTATGTATTTGAAATTGTTCTTTACTAATTTGTATTTTTACCATACATTTTATGGAAAAGTATAAATCATTTTATACAAAGTAAAATATGATTTCATACATCGCACTATGACTAACATTTCCCAACATCGCACTGTGACAAACATTTCCCAATGTCGCCATGTGATGAACTTTTTCGAGCATCATAATGTGACAAAAAAATATTGACGCCACGTTATAACGACCATTTTCCCAGCGTGGCAAAAGTAAAAGATGATTCTACACTGTTTCAAGTGTCTCCAAACATTGCATTATGATGAACATTTCCCTACGTCGCATTGTGACAAACATTTCCAAACGTCGCAATGTGACGACCATTTACCAATGTCGCATTGTGATCAATGTTTCCCATCGTCACAATGTGACAAACATTTCCCTTTTGTTCTCAATGTCCATAGGAAAAATATAAATCATTGTCTAAAAAGTAAAACATGATTCGATACATCTCATTGTGACTAACATTTCCATTGCATTATGCTGAACATTTCCATTGCATTGTGACTAACATTGCATTATGATGAACATTATCCTACGTCGCATTGTGACAAACATTTCCCAATGTCGAAATGTGACGACCATTTACCAATGTCACATTGTGACGAATGTTTCTCATCGTCACAATGTCATGAACATTTCCCTTTTGATATCAATGACCGTAGGAAAAATATAAATCGTTGTCTAAAAAGTAAAACATGATTCCATACATCCCATTGTGACTAACATTTCCATTGCTTTGTGACTAACGTTGCATTATGATGAACATTTCCCTACGTCGCATTGTGACGAATGTTTCTCATCGTCACAATGTGACAGACATTTCCCTTTTGTTATCCATGTCCGTAGGAAAAATATAAATCATTGTCTAAAAAGAAAAACATGATTCCATACATCTCATTGTGACTAACATTTCCATTGCATTGGGACTACCATTGCATTATGATGAACATTTCCCTACGTCGCATTCTGACGAACATTTTCCAACATCACAATGTGATGACCATTTAACAATGTCGCATTGTGACGAACATTTCGCATAGTCGCATTGTGACGAACATTTCGCATAGTCAGAATTTGATGAACATTTCCCTACGTCGCATTCTGACGAACATTTTCCAACGTCGCAATGTACTATTATAAATATATTAATGTACTATTATAAATTAATGTACTTTATTACATCAATATATTAATGTACTATTATACATTAAATATTGTTTTAATGTTTTAATGCTTTATTAACGTATTAATTAATGATATTTTATTAATGTATTGTTTCATAATGTATAAATATTTTATTAATGCATTAATTTATTAATTAAGAATATATAAATATATTAACTATAATATATTTAAACACCATAATAATGACTGATTATATTATTATAATTTATTACTTAATGTATTTGTTAGTGCTTTATTAATACATTAATTAATAATTTATGAATATGTTATTTATAAAATATTTTAACATTATAATAATGAGTTAATACATTATTATAATATATTAATTTGGATGATATATTATTAAAATATTAATGTATGGTTACTTTATTAATATATCATTATCTTATTAATTAATCTATTATTTTATTATTGTACAAATATTTTATTAATGTATTAGTACTTTAATATAATAGTTTTAATATAATAATTTAATGTATTGTTTATTACTTTAATATATTTTTAATGTATTAATGTTTTATTCATATATTACCTTATAAATGTTTTACTTTATTATGGTATAATAATGTATTAATAATAATAATATATTACTTTAACATTAATATATTATTATTATTGTATTAATACATTAATAAGGTAACATATTAATAATACATTATTAAAGTATAGTTAATATATTATTATAATTTATTAGGTAATGTATTTGTTAGTGTTTTATTACTACATTTATAATAATGAGTTAATACATTATTATAATCTATTAGTAATATATTAATATTTTAATAATGTATAGATACTTTTTTAATACATTAATTCTTTAATATTAATGTTTTAGTATATACTATTATAATTTATTAAGTAATGTATTTGTTTGTGTTTTATTACTACATTTATAATAATGATTTAATACATTATTAAAATGTATTACTAATATATTAATATTTTAATAATGTATCGATATTTTTTTAATGTATTAATTTTTTATTATTAATGTTTTAGTATCAATATTTATGTTTTATTTATAAAATATTTAATACATTAATGTATTTAATATATTTAATATATTAATAATGTTTTACTAATGTATTAATAAATTTATTAGTAATAATGCTTTAATGTATTAATGATGCATTAATATATTAATGTATTAATGTATTTAATGTATTAATACAATAATGTATTAAACGATTAATGTATACATTAAATATATTAAATACATCTATACATTAAATATATTGATACATTAAATACATTAATGTATTAAATACATTGATACATTAATGTATTAATACATTAATAAATTAAAGCATTATTACTAATTAATATATTAATGTTTAATACTTTAATTAATATATTAAAGCATTAATATATTAATAAATTAAACCATTATTACTAATTAATACATTAATATATTAATGTATTAAACATTAATCCATTAAAGCATTATTATTAATACATTAATACATCAATACATTATTACTAATTAATGTATTAATTAATACTACTTAATACATTAATACATTATCAATAGATTAATATATTAATGTATTAATACATTAAAGCATTAAAACAATAATAAATTAAAGCATTATTATTAATTAATACATTAATTAATTAATGTATTAATGTATTTAATGTATTAATGTTATTTTAGGCATGCTGGCAGTCAACTAGCAACGACCACTTTTATGTAAAAAGTGGTTGATATACCCCGATTGGTGCCATTAATTTAAAAAGGTGGAAAATGACGTCCATCGGCGTATATCAACCACTTTTTACATAAAAGTGGTTGTTGCTAGTAACTATTATAAGTGAAATTCAACCACTTTTTACATAAAAGTGGTTGTTGCTAGTAACTATTATAAGTGAAACTTGTCACGACAATCTCTTCCTCCACGCTTCTCATGAATCCCTTTACAAGCTACTCATTGGGGTCGTATTCTTCATCGTCGTCGTCATCAACTAATGTTTTATCCAATTGCAGAAGATAAAGAAACCACTTTGCTTCTTTGTTGTTTATTCGTTTCGGCTCCCGGACATCAATGGAGTCCGCTAGAGCCTCGGGCTCTCGGCCGCGTTTTCTGATCGTCTCAGACACGAATGAAAAATAGTCCCAAGATTCGAAGACATAACACAACTATGTTACATAGACGAGAGGATGATGATATTTCGGCTGCAGCGGAGAACAACTTTTCCTGCTATTTTAGTGTAACAAACCTCCAGTTTAGTTACAACAATAAATCTCTCATAACAAGTGCAATTTTTTTTTGTGTGTGCGTGTGTACAAGGGTAATAAAAATGTTATACTCTACGTTGCAACACGACGAAAAACATGACGCATGTAACTACGCCAACAACCTAACGACCTAAGACCCACATCAAGCGTCTGGAAGCAATGAACGACAATCAAGCGACGAAAAATAAGACTGACTACCCGCCCATCCTACCCTGCAATGGTTAGGACCTCCAGGACACATAATAAATTGTAACAACCATAAAATTCTAAACATCATTAAGTTTCATAAACATTTTATAAAGTAAACTGAAACAATAACTTGATAGAATTATAATGATTTTCATAACAACAACTTTTGTAACTTATATTTATCAATAAATACTGAATTCATGACAGGAAGAAATAAATACATAACTGAACAAAGTACCTGGTTCTGATGCTAATTTATGTTGTCTCTATGCCTTGTTGCTGCCTTCCTGCTACCTGCTCCTCAAATCAATCCTGCCACAAACAGGAAAATAACTGCCCAAAACTACTGTCCTCCCTGCCAACTAGGAAAACTACCTAGCTCCAGTATATCTACGGATATCCTGGCCCTCCGTGCCCAAAACCTCCAGCAACTCAGTGCCTCCCCTAATCAAAGCCACAGTCCAAACTCTGTGCTCACAGCAAGTCAAAAATTCCTCAGAAAATCTCTGCTCATAGCAAACCGCAGTCCTCCCGATGCCCCCTTCGTCGACTGATTTCCCCCCCTTATTGCTCCTTCACCGACTCCTGCAGTTACTTCTTCAACCACCCTCTGTCCTCCGTCCTTCGTCATGAGTTAATGTTTTATCTTCTCGAGATCCATGGCTATCCCTCTCTCCATACGCCACCATTTTTATATCATTTTTCATTGATCTTTTAATTTTATTTCACAGGTCATTAAATCTGATCTGTAGTTTGAATTATTACTCATTTAACCACAATTAATTTATTTTAATTAATTTTACTTATAATCTTTAAGCATGTATCCAATTAGGGTCGTTACAGAAATGCTCAAGCCCAGGTTCCCGTCGATTTTGACCATTTAAGGTCTCAGGACTGACAATTGTTCTGAGGAACCAGGAGGAGACTACATTCCACCCGACACAAGTAGACCAAGCCTACTAAGCTAAGGAAAATCATTCTAACAACCCCACCCACCCAAAACAATTACACAACTAATTAGAATCTCTTACAGTGATCAAACGAGGCACATTAAACGTTTACAAGACCAAGTACGAACATTAATTAGAAAGAACGTCAACACCCTCAACGGGAAGCGCAAGATAAAAATGACTTCGCCAATATCCTTGATCAATCGTCGTGTCAATCTAGTCAATAGTTACTGCATGTTTTAATCATCTATTACGAGCCCAAATTAGCACGTCTAAAATGAAGATTATCATTAAGGTACAATCTAATTTGGCCTTAAAACAAATTGATTTAAGCAATTCTAAGTTACAAGTGTCAACAAAGTACCATATAAATAAACATATAAAGGACATTACTAAGCAAGTCTAAATCTTCGACTGGATTAATAATTAAAACTATCATTAGTCATTAATTAAAATATAGCTAGCCCATCTAAACTATAAACTAGCCATTCATTATAAACCTGCAATATTTTTAAATTGGAATTGAATGAAGCATGTACCCAACACCACATAAAGATGACAAGGCAAGTTACAAAAATAAATAAATTTGTACTTGCAATATTTTAACTAGAAATTATTACATCATTTGTCCATCATTAATTAAAAATAAAACTGTCGGCCACTAATTTGTCTAAAAATATAAGTGGTAGCTATTGTCTAAAAAAAATAGAAGCGGTTGTTGTCAAAGGAGTACAGTTCAATGCAAAATCAATTGTGGTTATGCAGTTGAAAGGAAATCATAACTACTCTATTCAACGCAAATTAATTCTTATTATCAACTCTAACCAACCAATCAATATCATTGCCAGAAAAATAGAAAGTTGTCAGCACTAGGGAGCCAAATATACTCGTCATCAGGTAAAAGAAAGGAAAACAAAATCATCAAGGGGCAACTTTCTGTGCCACACATATGCAAACCCAGGCTACATTAAAGGGAAAACAGGGGTCCTTAACAGCAACCCAACTACGTTTAAAGGAAAAATTGTGGTAAAATAAGCAACACACAGTCGTCGAAATTCATAAATGTCAGTACATTCAAATGGGTTGGCCAAAATTAAGGTCGTGGTAAAAACAACCATCTCAGGAAGGTGATTTGAGCAAATCATGGGCGTCCTTATGCATGGCAAAAGGCGGTCTTTTACACAACAAATCTTATGCTTTAAACAGGCAAATCATATCCTCTAATCAGGCAATTCGTGGTTCAAGAACTCTCCTTTCCTCGATTGAGTGGCAACTTGTTTAGGTTTTTATTCTTATCAACGTTATTTTCTTGGTGCATGCATATAAATGGTGTATGCATTTAACCACGTGCATATAACTATTGTATGCATAAAACCAATAAAGAAAAAATGATATACTTTTTTGTTGTCATGACACACATGGGTTTCATGTTATATATATGGGAGGTTGATTATTGATAAGACTCCAAGGGATTGCATTGTAGCAAGTCTTCGATCTCTATAAATTACTATTCTATGAACCACTGTCTTACATAAAAAAGCTAGCTAAATTTGTTTTTTTATAAATGCAGACAGACAAAGCATCTATGCTGGATGAAATAATTTATTATGTCAAATTTCTACAATTGCAAGTAAAGGTTACATATTTCACCTAAATCTTTTGCAAGATTGACATTGTGCAGCCAATGATAGTTGTGTTGTTCTTAAAGCTCAACCGTTTTGTGGGTTTTGAGCACGAGTAAGCTTGGCGGTGCAGCTGCACTTGGGCCTCTAACTGTGAATGTTCCAGTTGAGGTATACGTTTGATTGTTGAATTATAGTGGCAGTAGAAAATATATCATGTTAGTGGAAGAGTGGCGTGTGCTTTAATTTCTTTGTTGATGCTATCATTTTTGGGTTTCCTCAGGGATGTGGCATTCAGGCATCCGCGGTTCTCGGTCAAGCTGGTCTAGACTTTGAGAAAAATATTTTGAGGTACAAGGAGATGGACACGAATGCAACAATAACCTATTTACAAAACAAGGTCTTTGTTTGATTCCAATTACACAGGAAACTGCCATATCTAATCAAACTGGAAAGCCACGGCTCGGATCTCCAGTTACAGATTTTGTTGCTAGTATAATTTACAGTATAATTTACGATCTACCAAATAATTTATTATCTACAGAATGATTTACAATGTACAGTACAAATTACAATTTAATATACAGTAAAAGTTAAAACCAAGTCTGTGACAGTAAAACGGTTAACAATATTACCTTCACTATACCACTAAAACGCAGAGCATTCAACGATTGATGTCACAACACAGAGCATAAATTTGTATAAGTCAACACTAAAAAGATTGGTTGGGAATTCGCAGGCCAGAGGTATAAAAAGAGTGGAGAAGTTTCGCCTTTAAGTAATAAATGGAAGAGTTACTAGGGAGACCAAATGTAAAAAGACACAAAAACTACACAGTAAATTCACCAAGAGAGGTATCAATGCAGACTTAATTTTCCTGGAAAGGAAAGGAAAGAGATTCGATCGGAAGAGGGTGTAGAACAACAAACTTCCAAGGGCAACCACAGAGGTAGACGGATGATGGGTTCGTCCTTCACTCATCATCCTCGCACATAAAAGCAGGACGTTGAGATCCATAGGTCTTTTAATGCTAAGGTAACGATTGTAGACCAGGCTCCTGGCTGACTTCTCAGGTGAGGACTGAGGAGCTAGGGACGAAGGACAAACAACCAAAATGGTCACAATCAACACCACAGCCAGGTGGTCAAGACATGCTGGAAAACAAGGCCATAGGAGACGACAACCAAAGAGCTATGCTAAGAAAATTTCAACTATTAATATAAACATCCAATCTACTTACATAATCAACATGCAGACCCAATCATAAAACCTACAACATTCTACCATTCAAATGAAGGAAGCGTACCGTTTCCTGTTCGCCTGCTTCGAATGATGTCTCACACTCCGTGCAACTCCAGCTCTTTGACCGTCGAGACCTCACCGGTACCTCCCAGCGAATGCTAGGGGTACTCTTCTTCCCCCTTAGCCCCCTTGAGCTGCAAAGGGGCCACACACACTATCTAGAGATTTCATCTAGCTCCCAGCTCACCTCACAAGGCCAAGCTACCACTCCTCTCCGAGGTGGGTATCCCAACTCCCACAAGTAAATCATTCAAGTCGATATTTCTGCAGCGTAACGTTACGCAAACATAAGATGATCTTTTATCCTTCTTCCTCCTTCATTATATAGATTTTTGATAATTCCTTTCTTTCCTAAAATCTCATTTGATTAAAGTTTGAAAAAAAAATTCCTAAAAATTCTTCTCCGTACAAGTGTCACCCATCCCCTACATTCCTCCATTATTTAATTTATTTAATTAATTAATTATTTTATTTCCCTCACCCACCTAGAGTTACTCCTAGAATCACTCTTAGGTTAATTATGAAGTTGCTAATTCAGTTTAAAATTAGAAGTCTCTTAAATGGTAGATTCTTTACTAAGTTGACTTACAATTTTTCCCTTAAGTCCCCCTTTTTCCCTTTTTATGTTACCTCTTTTCCAAGTTTCCTAAATTTTAAGACTTTCCCTCTTTCCCCTTTTAATTAAAACTCAAAAAGGCAGGTGTGGAATTTAACCCCTTTTTCCCTTTTATCATTTAATTAGTATTTTTTTTTTTAATTATCAAAAAGATAAAACAATTTATTCCCCCTTTTACATTTGTTACCACGTATTTTATTTTTATGAATAACTTAATTTCTTACTCCCTTCATGTTACAATATTTAACGAAGGTCAAAATTATTATTTAAGTCATTTTTATTTTTATTATTATTAAAAAAAAAATTCAGAGAAGACAAGGTTCAACCACTAGCGTAATTTAGACTTAGGCCTTAATTTTCGTACTGGGTGACATTAAATTAGGGAAGTGTTTTAAAATAACTTAACATGTTATTTGTCTTCGGGACATCTAGTTTCATCCCTCTATCATCAACAACGCGATGTGCCCTTCAGGACACACTAGGTGCTCCAAGGGTGCCACTCGCCTCATCTGTTCATTTGCGCGACATGCCCTTCAGGATGAACTACGTGCTCCAAGGGTGCCACTCACATCTTGAATGATTTGGTAGACATCAATAACCCATGCAGTCATCACTCCGCTAGGTGAACTTGTGGGAGAGTAAGGGATTCTAAGGAATAAGGCCGCCGCCTTATTGCACGCCCCTTAGAATCATCGTGAGAGACTGTCGCAGACTTCCCCCATGGCAACGTGGGTCCTCTCGAACTAGGTAATCGTTAACCTACATTTTGATCCATGATGGGAGTGCTAGTAGGATGTGGCAGGGCTTCTGTCCACATCTCTCCCTCAACATCTCTCGTAGTCCTGTGCGACCCCTTTACTCCATATGTGAGTCTGGTCGGAAAGTTATCGTTAGCCTACATCATTAACAAATCATGTCAGAATATATCCATATCATATCATCTGATCAGATGTGCTAATATAATAGTAGAAACAATCAAACCCCAATGTTACACTCCCTCACTCGATCCAGAGTCCAAGGGGTTCCATCGATGCCTCTGCATCCTCAAGGTCCAAAACCCTGCACACTCAGTGAAACCGAGTCAACAGCACCTATCTATGTCAATGTAGTAAAAAAACGTGTCATCAACCCATGCCTCATAATCAAAATCAAAAGCTTTATTATCATAAAATCCGTATCACTTGCGAGCAAGTTTCCTCAAAGAATAAGCTCACTCAGTGCGCCAGAGCGAGATGTTACATACACCCCCTCTTGGTCTAAACTTCGTCCCAAAGTTTCACAGTATATATGTTGAAATAAAGTGTATCACAGTATCATATGTCTATCTATCAAACAAAGATAGAAATTGTTGATGCATATCATATACATCCTCGCATGTCACCGAGTGTGGACTATAATTGTCCCACCGGACCTTGACCTGATCTACCGTTCAACGTTGTAGCTGTCAAAGGCGATGATCCAAGATGCCGACTGGCTCAGCCGTGAGCGCTCCCTCTTCTGGTACCTGCAAGGAACTCATTTCAATAACATGTGTAGGATCACTAATATAATGTCTCAAAACAGATACATGAAAAACATCGTGCATACGCCTCAGAGAATCAGGCAAGGCTAGTCGATAGGCCATGGGCCCCTTTCTCTCCGCAATCTCAAAAGGTCCCATGAACCTAGGAGAGAGTTTAGCTCCCTTCACAAACTTGATCGAGCTCTTATGTGGTTTAACCCGCAAGAATACTCGATCGTCGACCTTGTAACTATGGTTGACATGGTGTGCATCGACATAACTCTTATGTCTATCCCACGGTTCTTTAATCCTTTGTCTTATTGTTTTCATTTTATCTTCCATTTCTTGGATCATTTCTGGTCCCACCAGGACCCTATCCTCAAGTCGATCCCAACTCAAAGGCATATGACACGGTCGCCCATAAAGAAAATCGAAAGGCACATTCTTCCCAACGCTTTTGTTGGTCCATCACGTACATGTGCAACATGTCCTCCAAGGTTTGGTTGGTTCGTTCGGTCCATCTGTCAGTCTTCGGGTTACACGCAGTACTAAATTTAAGTTGGGTTCCCAAGGCCTCTTGGAAACTCGTCCAAAATAGTCCAGTAAACATCGATCCTCGATCGGATATAATCCTCTTAGGGACGCCATGCAGCCTCACAATCTCACTGATGAAAAATCTAGCTATGTCAGGTGCCTGATACGTCGTACGCATAGGAATAAAGTGATCACTCTTCATCAGAGTGTATACTACTATGAAAATTGAGTCATGTCTCCTTGCCGTCAGTGGCAATCCAACAATAAAATCCATCGAAATAACTTCACATTTTGATTCTGAAATAGCATGTGGTTGTAGTAATCATGTTGGGTGTCTATGTTGAAACTTTACCTGCTGACATTCTAGACATCTAGCAACATAGTTGACTATGTCTGCCTTCATTCCCTTCGAGAAGAATAAGGGTTTAAGGTCTACCCTCATTTTCATGACTCCTGGGTGAGCCATGTACACTGCTCTATGAGCCTTGCTTAGGATCAACATCCTGAATTCGTCGTTTGGCGGTACGTAAATCCAACCTTTAAACCTCAATAAACCATCGCTATCAAATGAAAATCCCTCAAATCATGGTACCATCATTTTGTTTTGTCCGACAAAACCCTTGACCTCTTTGTACCAGTCATCATCACGCTGTAAAGTTAGAATATTTTCACGTAGATTCGTCTAAAGAGGCAGTACCGAAAAGATGTGTGGTCTTTGACTCAATGCATCCGCCACTCAGTTGACTATTACTTTTATGTAAGTAATCTCGAAGTCATACTCGCTAAGCAATTCCGACCAATGTCGTTGTCGCGCATTCAGGTCTCTTTCCGTAAAGATGTGTTGTAGTCCACAATGATCAGTTTTCAGTTCAAATTTTCATCCAACAAGGTACTGTCTCCAAACCTTCAAGTCATATATGATGGCTAACAACTCCAAATCGTGCATCGTGTAGTTCTCCTCATGCCTTCTTAGTTTCCTCGAAATGTAAGCAATCACTCATCTGTCTTGCATCAAGACTCGGGCTAATCCTTCCTTTGATGCATCAATGCATACCAAGAAGTCCATGTCCATGTCAGGGACCTTTATTATTTGTGTTGTTGTCAACAATTCCTTGAGCCTCCAAAATTCTTCCGCGCATTTCTGGGTCCATAAAAACTTCTTTTTCTTCTTCTGCAACTCCGTGATCGGATTTTCTATCTTCGAAAATCCCTCGATGAACAGTCGATAGTATCCTGCCAAACCCATGAAGCTACACACTTCCAGGACATTCATCAGCGTAGGTCATTCCATAATAGCCTCAACCTTGGATGGATCCACGGCGATGCCTTCGTCGGAGATCACTTCCCATACAATTTGTGCTCTCGTAGACACTGCAGTACCAAGCGCAAGTGTTCGTCATGCTCCTCCATCATCCGAGAGTAAATAAAAATATCATCAATGAACACTTGGAAGAAATTGTCCAAGTACTCGCGGAACACCCCGTTAATCAAACTCATAAATACCCCTGGGGCATTTGTCGGTCCAAACGGTAAAACAGTAAATTTGTAATGTCCAAACCTCATATTAAAGGCATTCTTAGGGATGTCATCCTCCTCGATCCGTAACTGGTGATACCCTGATCGCAAATTGATCCTGGAGAACACCATCACACCCTTCATTTGATTGAACAAATCATCAATTCTCGACAATGGATATTGATTCTTGATCGTGGCCTTGTTCATTTGATGGTAGTCGATGAAAAGCCTCCATGATCCGTCCTTCTTTTGTATGAAAATAAAAGGTGCACCCAATGGTGACACACTAGGACGTATCAGTCCCAAGTCCAACAACTCCTTCAGTTGCATTTTCAACTCTTGTAACTCTGGGGTTGACATATGATAAGGCGTTCTTTCTATCAGTTCATTCCTTGGTTTCATGTCTATGGTAAAATCCAACTCCCTCTCCAGCAGCATCCCAGGTAACTCCTATGGAAATACGTCTGCAAACTCTTTCACCACCGGAAGGAGTTCTAGACCTTCCACTACTCCGTTCTTGTTTAACGCAAGGATCGCATAAAGCTTGCACCCCTTGCACATACTCTTCCGTAGCTATAAGGAAGAGATGAATCTCAGGGAAACTCCCTGGTTCCATCCTACAATCACACGTCATTGTCCCTCATCATCGACCAAGCTCAACCATTTTGTCTTACAGTTGAGTATCACCTCATGCGATTCCAACCAATCCATACCAATCACAACATCATAAGATCCTAAGATCATGACGTACAGGTTAGCCCTTGTGACAAACTCTCCCAGTTAAGTACACAACCCGTAACCTTTCCTCCAACCTTCTGTTTGGATACCAAAGACATCTCCACAAAGCTAAACGCGTCCTGTTTGACTACCTTTGACTTAATCCTTTTTAGCGCTGCACCAGAAATGAAACTCTCTGTGGCACCAGGATCTATCAAAATACTAAGAGTCTGGTCAGCGACGATACCTTTCATCTCAAGCACTGTTGATTGATGCTCTACCTGGTGGTTATTCACCACTACATGAATCTGATGGGCCTTGCCCATATCTCCCATGGTAGTGGGTCTGGCTGATCCAGATGCTCTGGTCCTCTCCACATGGCAGTTGCGCTAGTAGTGTGGCTCCCCAAATGTCCAATGCCACTTATTCAACCCAATATTCCTGGTACCCGAAGTAGAAGATGATGGCCCACTGGCCTGGAATCCTGGTCTATTCCACTGAACATGCCTAAATTGTTGTTGTTGCAAACAACGTTGCTGCTGATGCTGTGGTCTCCGATAAGGTGTTCGTTGTTGAGGCGTCTGTCGCTGAGGTGTAGTGAAAGTGGATCCCCTATGGAAACCACGATATCCCAGCGTATGTCTGGCTGGTGTCTGATGCTACTGTGCTCCAGATGACACCTGCCCAGCTGGTATCACTGGAGTCCTCATCTGACCCTCGTTGATAAGCTCCTCCTTTGCTATGAGGGCCTTCTAGACGACATCATGCAAGGTTTGAGGCATCAGAATCCTAACCTTTGCACGTTTGTTGTCGTTAAGGCCAAACACGAACCTGTTGACCTTAAGTTTCTCAGTGTTAAGGTACAGAGCATATGAGAGCAACTCCATAAAACGGGCCTCGTACTCAAGCACCGTACGACCTCCCTGTCATAGGGCGTTGAACTCATTGAGCTGATGCTCAATGAATTCCTCTGAAAGGTACCTCTCTCGGAACTGTTCCTCTAACAGTTCCCATGACACGTCTTCAACCATCATGTTCAGTTGCGGTAGGAGCATCTTTCACCATAGAAGAGTGCTCCCCTTCAGTTGAAAGACTGCCATGCAGACCTTCATGTTGGAGGTATCATTACGAAGTGCAAAGCACATCGCCATGTTCTCCAACCATGCCTCGGTGGCTACACCGTCCGGGGCACCAAAGAACTTGGGAAATTTGACCTTCTAGAGTTCACGGTGAATTCTACCAGTACTGATCAGAGAGCATGGTGGAACCTCAACAGGTGTTGGCGCCCTGACCTCATCTCTGTCCAAATGGCTGATCAGAGCATCGGACATGCGGTGAAAATATCTCATCATTCCGACTACATCACCAACTACTATCTTCTTCTGTCCGAGAACCTTCTCATCTCCTTGTGGGTTAGACCCCTCAGGCGTGGATGCTAATGGAGGCTTTGTGCCTCCTCCCCTAGCACCTCATCATCTGCCTCCGCGACATCCTCTAATCATGCTTACTTGCATGCACAGAAGTCAACTTGATTAACAACGTGTATAATCAATTATATCAACGAAAGCCGTAGCGATCCCAAGTCGCGGGTTGAACCTCTCTCTGATACCATATGTAACAAACCTCCAGTTTAATTATGACAACAAACCTCTCATAACAAGTGCAAATTTTTTTTTGTGTGTGCGTGTGTACAAGGGTAATAAAGACATTATACTCTGCATCCCAACACGACGACGAACATGACGCATGAAAATGCGACAACAACCTAAGAACCTAAGACACACATCAAGCATCTGGAAGCAATGAACGACAATCAACCGACGAAAATTAAGATTAACTACCAGCCCGTCCTACCCTGCAATGGTTAGGACCTCCAGGACACATAAGAAACGCTCAAGCCTAGGTTCCCATCGATTTTGACCATTTAAGGTCTCAAGGCTTGCGACTGTTCTGAGGAACCAGAAGGTGTCTACATCGGACCTGACACAAGCAGACGAAGCCTACTAAGATAAGGACAATCATTCTAACAACCCCACGCACCCAAAACAGTTACACAAGTAACTAAAATCTCTTACAGTGATCAAACTACGCACATTAAACGTTTACAAGACCAAGTACAAACAATAATTAGAAAGAACTTCAACACCCTCAATGGGAAGCGCAAGCTAAAAATGACTTCGCCAATATCCCTGATCAATCATCGTGTCAATCTAGTCAATAGTTACTGCCCATTTTAATCATCTATTACGAGCCCAACTTAGCACGCCTAAAATGTTGAATATCATTAAGGTACAATCTAATTTGGCCTTAAAACAAATTCATTTGCACAATTTTAAATTACATGTGTCAATAGAGTACCATATAAATCAACATATAAAGGACATTACTAAGAAAGTCTAAATCTTCGACTGGATTAATAATTAAAACTATAATTAATCATTAATTAAAATATAACTAACCCGTCTAAATTATAAACTAGCCATTCATTATAAACTTGCAATATTTTTAAATTGGAATTGAATGAAGCATGTACCCAACACCACATAAATATGACAAGGAAGGCTAAAAAAATAAAGAAATTTGTACTTGCAATATTTTAACTAGAAATTATTGCATCAGTTGTCCATCATTAATTAAAAATAAAACTGTGGGCCACTGATTTTTCTAAAAATATAAGTGGCAGTTATTGTCTAAAAAAAATAGAAGTGCTTGTTGTCAAGGGAGTACAGTTCAATGCAAAATCAATTGTGGTTATGAGGTTGAAAGGAAATCATAACTACTCTATTCAATGCAAATTAATTGTTATTATCAACTCTGACCAACCAATCAATATTATTGCCAGAATAACAGAAAGTTGTCAGCACTAGGGAGCCAAATATACTCGCCGTCAAGTAAAAGCAAGGAAAACGCAGTCATCAAGGGGAAACTTTATGTGCCACACATCTGCAAACCCAGGCTACATTAAAGGGAAAACGGCGGTCCTTAACAACAACCCAACTACGTTTAAAGGAAAAATTGTGGTAAGATAAGAAACACACAGTCATCGAAATTCATAAATTCCAGTACATTCAATTGTGTTGGCTAGAATTAAGGTCATGGTAAAAAAAACCATCTCAGGAAGGCGGTTTGAGAAAATAGTGGGCATCCTTATGCGTGGCAAAAGGTGGTCCTTTACACAGAAAATCATATGCTTTAAACAGGCAAATTATATCCTCTGATCAGGCAATTTTTGGTTCAAGAACTCTCCTTTCCTCGATTGAGTTGTAACTGGTTTAGGTTTTTATTCTTATCAACATTATTTGCCTAGTGCATGCATATAAATGGTGTATGCATTTAACCACATGCATATAACTGTTGTATGCATAAAACCAATAAAGAAAAAATGTTATACTTCTTTTCTATCATCCCACACATGGGTTTCATGTTATATATATGGGATGTTGATGATTGATAAGACTCCAAGAGATTGCATTGTAGCAAGTCTTCTGTCTGTATAAACAACTATTCTATGAACCACTGTCTTACATAGAAAGCTAGCTAAATTTGTTTTTTTTTTAATACAGACAACCAAAGAATCTATGTTGGATGAAATAATTGATTATGTCAAATTTCTACAACTGCAAGTAAAGGTTACATCTTTGACCTAAATCTTTTGCAAGATTGACATTGTGCAGCCAACGATAGTTGTGTTGTTCTTAAAGCTGAACCGTTCTGCAGGTTTTGAGCACGAGTAAGCTTGGCGATGCAGCTGCACTTGGGCCTCTAACTATGAATGTTCCAGCTGAGGTAGACGTTTGATTGTTGAATTATAGTGGAAGTAGAAAATATATCATGTTAGTGGAAGAGTGACACGCGCTTTAATTTGTTTGCTGATGCTATCATTTTTGGGTTTCATCAGGGATGTGGCATTCAGGCATCCGCGGCTCTCGATCAAGTTGGTGTAGACTTTGAGAAAAATATTTTGAGCCACAAGGAGATGGACATGAACACAACAATAACCTATTTACAAAACAAGGTCTTTGTTTGATTCCAATTACACAGGCAACTACCTTATCTAATCGAACTGGAAAGCCAGGGCTCGGATCTCTGGTTACAGATTTTGTTGCCAGTATAATTTACAGTATAAATTACAAATTAATTTACAGTATAATTTACAATCTACCGAATAATTTATAATCTACAGAATGATTTACAATCTACAGTACAAATTACAATTTAATCTACAATAAAATTTAAAACCAAGTCCATGCCAGTAAAACGGTTAACAATATTACTTTCACTATACAAGTAAAACGCAGAGCATTCAATGATTGTTGGCCCAACGCAGAGCATAAATTCGCATAAGTCAACACTAAAAAGATTGGCTGGGAATTCGCAGGCCAGAGGTATAAAAAGAGCGGAGCAATTTCGTCTTTAAGTAATAAATGGCAGGTTTACTAGGCAGACCAAATGTAAAAAGACACAAAAACCACATAGTAAATTCGCCAAGAGAGGCATCAACGCAAACTTAAATTTCCTCGAAAGGAAAGGGAAAACGTAGAGAGATTCGATCGCAAAATGGTGTAGGACAACAAACTTCCAAGAGCAACCACATAGGTAGATAGATGATGGGTTCGTCCTTCGCTCATCATCCTTGCACAAAAAAGCAAGGCATTAAGATCCATAGGTCTTTTAATGCTAAGATGACGACCATAGATCAGGCTCCTGGCCGACTATGTAGGCGAGGACTGAGGAGCTAGGGACGATGGACAAACAACCAAAATGGTCACAATCAACACCACAACCAGGTGGTCAAGACATGAAGGAAACAAGGGCATAGGAGACGACAACCAAAGAGCTAGGCTAAGAAAATTTCATCTATCAATCTAAACATCCAATCTACTTACATAATCAACATACAAACCCAATCATAAAACCTACAACATTCTACCATTCAAACAACGAAAGATTATCATTGCCTATTCACCTTCTTCGAATGACGTACCGCGATCCGTGCAACTCCCGCTCGCCGACCATCGAGACCTCACCAGTACCTCCCAACCAATGTTAGGGGTATTCTTCTTCCCCCTTAGCCCCTCGAGCCACAAAGGGGCCAAACACACTATCCATAGATTTCCTCTAGCTCCGAGCTCGCCTCGCAAGGCCAAGCTACCACTCCTCTCCGAGATGGGTATCCCAACTCCCACAAGTAAATTAGTCAAGTCGATATTTCTGCAGTGTAATGTTACGCAAATAGAAGATGATCTTTCATCCTTCTTCCTCGTTCATTATATAGAGTTTCGATCTTCCTTACTTTCCTAAAATCTCATTTCATTAAAGTTTTAAAAATAAATTCCTAAAAATTATTCTTCGTACAAGTGTCACCCATCCCCTACATTCCACCATTATTTAGTTTCTTTAATTAATTAATTATCTTATTTCCTTCACCCACCTAGAGTTACTCCTAGAATAACTCCTAGGTGTCCCTAACTTTCCTTACAGGTTTTAAAGGCTTTCCCTATTATGAAGTTGCTACTTCAGTTTAAAATTAGAAGGCTCTTAAATGGTATATTCTTTACTAAGTTGACTTACGCTTTTCCCCTTAAGTCCCCCTTTTTCCATTTTTATGTTACCTCTTTTCCTAGTTTCCTAAATTTTAAGATTTTTCTTCTTTCCCCTTTTAATTAGAACTCAAAAAGGCGGGAGTGGAATTTAACCCCTTTTCCTTTTTATCATTTAATTATCTTTTTTTTTTTTTTAATTATCAAAAATATAAAATAGTTTATTCCCCTTTTTACATTTATCACCACAGATTTTATTTTTATGAATAACTTAATTTATTACTCCTTTCATATTACAAGATTTAACGAAGGTCAAAATTATTATTTAAGTCATTTTTATTTTTATTATTATTAATTTTTTTTTCAGAGAAGACAAGGTTCAACCACTAGCGTAATTTAGACTTAGGCCTTAATTTTCATACCGGACGACATTAAATTAGGGAAGTATTTTAAAATTACTTAACATGTTATTTGTCTTAGGGCCATCTAGGTTCATCCCTCTATCATTAACAATGCGATGTGCCCTTCACGATGCACTAGGTGCTCCAAGGGTGCCACTCGCCTCATCTATTCCTTTGAGCGACGTGCCCTTCAGGACGCACTACGTGCTCCAAGGGTGCCACTCGCCTCTTGACTAATTTGGTAGACATCAATAACCCCTGGACTCATCACTCCGCCAGGTGAGCTTGTGGGAGACTAAGGGATTCTAAGGAATAAGGCCCCCGCCTTATTGCGCGCCACTTAGAATCATTGTGAGCTACTGTCATAGTTTTCCCCCATTTCATCGTGGGTCCTCTCGAACTAGGTAATCATTAACCTACAATTCGATCCATGGTGGGAGTGCTAGTAGGTTGTGGCAGGGCTTCTGTCCACACCTCTCCCTCAACATCTCTGGTAGTCGTGTGTGACCCCTTTACTCCATATGTGATTCTGGTCGGCAAGTTATCATCAGCTTGCATCATCAACAAATCATGTCAGAATATATCCATATCATATCATCTAATCGGATGCACTAATATCATAGTAGAAACAATCAAACTCCAATGTTACACTCTGTGACTCGATCCAGAGTCCAAGGGGTTCCATCGATGCCTCTGCATCCTCAAGTTCCAAAACCCTACACACTCACTGAAACCGAGTCAATAGCAGTTGTCTATGTCAATGTAGTAAAACAACATGTCATCAACCGATAACGCTTCATAATCAAAATAAAAAGTTTTAATAGCATAAAATATGGATCACTTGCGAGCAAGTGTCCTCAAAGAATAAGCTCGCTCAGTGCGTCAGAGTGGGATGTTACATTTAGATGAGATGGGTAACATAGCGCATACGGTGGAAGCAGATAGCGGGGTTGGCTATATATGGCTACTACACGTAGCGACTAAACCTTTCCTGGTACAAGCCAGGGAAAGATATGGAAGAAGCCTTATATCGAAAGAGGGGAATTCGGCGGAAGAGCGAGCGGTTATGCATGGGAAGGGGATTTAAATAAAAGTGTGGGAGAATGAAGACTCCCGATGTGGCTCCTTGTAGCTAACACCCCATGCTCTATTTAAATATTCCTAAAATGTTCAATCTATTAGTTCAAGACAATTTCCACCTGTTGACGAGTGTAAGCGATTTATCGCTATTGTTATGGAACTTGATTCGAGAGTTGAAACAGGGTTATATTTATTGATAATGTGAATAATTAATGATATTTTAATTTAAAATTTTAATTTGATAGTTAGTAATAAAAGATGTTAGTATATTTTTGGTTATACTCTCAAATCAATGAATAAGATTTGTTTTTCATAACTTTCTTGCATTTATTAATGTATCAGTTAATCTCTTTACTTTTTCACATTTACTTAATCTTATTAAGAAATTAATGCTGAAATTATTATTTACTTTTTCACATTTAAATGATTAAACCACAGATAAAAGTGTTGAAATGTAAACCCATAATTATACTTTTGAAGTGTAAATGACATTCGTTTTTTATGAAGTGTGGGAGTGTGAACTGCTTTTGTAATTATCGATTATTTATACGGTAGCATGGGGTTGTTCTTTAGATTTTTTTCATGCGCCTGGATAGGGTTTGAACTAATTTTACCCTACATGCACTGGGTTTTAACGCCGATACCTATCGGCGTTTACCAGCCGACTTTGCAGCTGTGCTAGTTAAATATAACAAACGAAATGGTCAGAAACATACACCCACTTTAATTTATCTGTAAAGATCCGCGGGGATTTTGAACTCGTTGTTTGTTCATATTCAAATGTTTGACCTAACGTCTATGTAGGCGATGATCCATATTAAAATAGGTTTATCTAGAATATTCTATAAAAAGAGTTATATCAGTGACATTGCAGCCATAACTCCAGTCATCGTTTGAATTTTGAACAAAAGGATTATATAAGCATAATTATAGATAGTCATCTCTTGAATTTTGAAGTAATGAATTTTCTATAAAAAGGATCATATCAATGAGAATGTAAACATAACACTGGTCATCGTTTGAATTTTGAAGCTATTAAAGATGTCGTCGTGATGAAGGCCAAATTTGACAACTACTTTCCACCCAACTACTACTGTAGTTTGTGGCTATAAATTTAGGATTTTTAATCCTGCGCCACTTCACCATCATCGATAAGAATTAATTAAAAAAAATGTGGCTATAAATTCAGGATTTTTAATCCTGCGGCCAGTTCACCATCATCGACAGGAATTAATTAAAAAATAATCGTTTTGGACCATGTAATAATTGTACCAGCTAGACTTGAAAAAATCTACACTTTACTTTGATGTTTGAACGACTATCTAGCGCACTAGTTTGCGATTTTGTAAGCCAGATGGTCAGAAATTTTTGTTTGGTGAGGCAGTTAGATATACATGTTCAGCCAAACATGAACCCCAACATGTTCAGAAAAATTGGCTTTAGTGATATGAGAGAACCCCAACATGAACCTACAATTGAATTTGATGAGGGATAAGAAGTTTTGTATATCTATCAGAGTCATTGGGGCCTACCAGTCACGAATGAATTGAATATTGGCTAGGTCCACATGCACCCCATGGTCATCCAGTATGTATCCTAAGTATTGAAATATATGGATATAGAATGAATATTTCTCTAGAATGGCATATAAAAAAATTTCTCATAGTGTTCTCAAGATTTGTTGAATGCAATGAAAATGTTCTTCCTAGGTTTGACTGAAGATGAGGATGTCATCCAAATATATGACCAAAAAGGAGTTTGTAAATGACCATAGTATATCATCCATCGTCCTCATGAATGTCACTAGAGCATTATTAAAGACAAAAATCATAACCAACCACTCAAAAATATCTTCTTTATATTTGAAAAACATATTCCATACATCAATTTGTTTGATTAGAACCAAGTGGTATGCTGATTTCAGATCAGTCTTACTAAATTACTTCACACCCTTAATATTACCACGAAGATCGACAATTCAAGGGATCAGGTATTGGTTCTTGATAGTGATTTTCAGGGCTCTATAACCAATACAGGGTTTCCATGTCCAATCCTTCTTCTGCACCAACACAACTGGGATTTCACAAGGTGAGGAGATCGATTGAATATGGCCCTTTTGAGAGAGCACCTAAATTTGATACTTTATTTCCTCGGTCTCTAGAAGGGAGAATATGTATATTGGACCATTTGGTAAGAGATCACCAAGTATCAAATCAATCTTATCTTTAACCTGATATTGTAGAGACACCCTTATAGGTAAAAATATGTCTCTATATTCCTCTACAACCTTGTCTGCCTGATTTCACTATGTAGAGAGACCTTGTGCTTAAGCTATGGCGTTCACCATGACCTTTCGTTCCTATTTTGACCAAACCTCGAAGAGGAAAAACTTTGCAGTATGAGAGATGAAATTTTCACATTATTTTTCCAAGATCAATGAAATTTTAGTAGTCGAAACTACCTCTAGTAAATTTTAGCCAAGACTCATAAACAACATCACCTGTCTACATATAGGTTTTTCCTAAAAGAAAATTATAAACTTTGAGTGGGGAAACATCACATAATATCTCATCTTTTAAGGGCTTGATATCGTAGGATAGGTGACATTGCTAGCTCATTTCTATTTGATGTGAAGGTCTCGTCCCTAGCTCAACCAATCAATGGTGTATGATTGGGGGTGTGGCATTGTTGAAAGATTCAATATCTCAAAGACCTTAGATGAGATAAATTCATTATGTCTCTTGTTGTCAACAATGAAATGTAGTGGGGTCCCCTTCACCCACACATGTGAGTGGAAGAGGTGCTCCCCCTCCTCAATTTTCTATGAATATTATGGTTGTATATTGGTAGTTGCGATGGTAGGAATAGGTTCTTCATTGATGATCAACTTTCCCTTATCTTGTTATGAATCAAATTCGAACTCAAGGTATGACATTTTTTGTTTAAGCTCAACAAAGAATGATTATTTTGAGTGGCATTCATCAATGTTATGCCAGGGGATTTTGTGGAACTCACAACACTTATGAGTGTCCTTCTTTAAATTGTGACTATCCTTATTTTATTATGGTTTAGACAACTTATCTTGAGGTTGATTTATAGACCTCAATTGTCACCTATTCCTCTACTTGAATTTCTGCTTGATTGTGACACTGTATCAATAAGTGTATCCCTGTCAAGATATGTCCAAAAATCCCATCTCCGTGTAGACCATTCTTGTAGTTTAGAACTATATATCACGCAGATTCTCTAATACCCATCTTTGAGTAAAATATATAGAATATATTGGTGTACAACTGCACTGTATGGTCTCTCTCCTATCACAAAGTTGTACATATCATGTATTAGTATCCAATAAGGTAGAAATTATCCTTGAGGGTGTTAAAAAAGGCCATGACCCAATTGTGTTATATCCCTAATATTGTAAACTCGTTAATGTTTTTTCTCTCCTAGTAACCTTCCCAACAATTTCTTACATGGGAAAGGGATTTAAGGAGAATGAATGTAATCTTTTCGATGTCAAAGTTTTTTTTTTATAGAGTACTAACTCTATACTATATTTAATCATTTTTCCAAAGCATCTACATCTATATTTCCTTCAAATAAAGGGATTCCAAGGTTAACTTCTACATTTAGAGGCATAACTCTCTTGAAATGGTTTCTTGCTGAAGGTTTCTCAACCACCGTTAGCAATTGTTGAAGGATATAAGTGAAGTTGTCCACTTTTTGTTGTGCGGGGGTTACTTCTCCATCGTCTATCTTTTCACTCACCATGGGAGTATTATTGGGATGGAAAATGTTGTCGTCCCCTAGTGAAACTAGCTTGAGCCCCAACTCTCTATACCCTAACCTTGTCGGGGACATGCCCCAAGAAACAAAAAGGAGAATATTTATCTCATACCACTAATTTACATTGTACAAGGAATGAGACGAAACACACAAAAAAAAAATATAACATATTGCACCATGATACAGTGAAAACCCAACTTTTATTAATGAAGAAAATATCATAATACTATAGAACACAAGCGGGATAGAATGTTGGTAGTTTATCTCTAAAGAGAGGGAGATGCCAGTTGTTCACATTCACAAAAGATAATACAAGAGGCCGAAATAATAGCCTTTTTACATAATGAAATAACACTAAAGGTAAAAAACACTAACCCGAGGAGGTAAAGCACCAACATGTTTGTGGTGCTCAAGGTGGTTAGTTGATACATCAACTTTTCGAGGGTGCAAGTTTTGTATACAATCTCTATTTGAACTTGTTGGAAAGCTCTAACTAATTACTACAATGTTATAGAATGGATTAAAACCTAGACCCTTCAATCAAAATGACATCGTAAGTTTATGACCCATAAAATCGTAACAAAGCTACCAATATGGAGAACAATATTAAATGAGTAAAAAATGAGCTACCAATATGAATAACAATGTTGCATGAGTGATAAATTCAAAATCATAAGTTATAGAGTTCAATTATAAAATAAATAAATAAACTCAAATTTATATACAATTAAGAATTTATTTTCTTATTTACTCCTACATTTCAAAACATAATTTTTACCTTTTCAATTTCTCAAACTCTTTAATAACATTTCATTTTACTGTTTGAAAATAAATTTATGAATTTTACTATTTAAAACTTTATATTATATTAATTACATAAGACAACAACATAAACATATTCACTAGTTACTTCGAACCTATTCCATTTACTACTTTATTACTTTTGTTAAAATCATATTGATGGGATACGTAGAGTATAACTTCTTAATCTGTAGTCCCGTGAGACAGCGCAATTGGTAAGACAGTACCTTTCTCCAAGTGTTGGGAGGAGGTCTTGAGGTCAAACCCTACTGGATCTCCGTGACGAATTATGTAATGGTTGCAATGTAAAATGTTTATATACTGATGAATATAAACGAGAAACTTTCCAGTGGAAAAAAAAAACTTCTTAATCTGTGATTTATATTATTTTTTTAGTAAAAGTAAAAAGCTCATTATGAATATGTAGATTTTTACGCCGAAAGGCGTACACCTATTAACAATGGGCAGATTTAATAGGGGTTTAGTGCTTAATAAGTTTTCTATGGACAGGATTAAATTTCATTTCATCTTCTCTACCTTTCAACGTTCACCAGCAGCCATTTTACTGTTGTGCTAGTCACATTTATACTCTTAGCTTTCAAAATACATTTTTATTTTTCTACTCAAATTTCTTTTATCAATCCCATAAAACAATACAAGTTTCTTTTAACAATCCTATAGAACATTATTAAACTCGCGTGGAGGTAGTAATTGGGAGAATGAATTATGCAGTTAGAAAGACAATTTCATATAAGAAAACGAGATTCTCATACACTCATACTTTGTTAGTGGTTGAAACAACGCCTCTCTTATCAAAAAATATAATTATGTAAATATATATAAAATATCATGAATACGTGTAATTCTTGAAGTCATTCTTCCATTATAATTATGTAAAAATATACAAAATATCATGAATACGTGTAATTCTTGAAGTCATTCTTCCATAACACTCTGACCATCCCACAAAGTGATTACTTATTAAATTTAAAAAAGATAAATGGTGAAAATATTAAAGCAAATTGAGAAAATGTAAATATTGAGTTTTCTCTTCAAGGAAATATTATTGCCCTGATTTGAAAGACTAAAATAAATGGAGAAAATATTAAAGTAAATTGAGAAAATGTAAATGTTCAGTTTTCTGTTCACCATGAGTTCAAAGACTACAGGTCACTTTCAACATTGAGTTTAGAATTGAAATTATACATCATCGAAGGCTATTAACCATATGAACTTATGAGAGATTAAAAAAGAATAAGAGCATCTTTTTCCGTGAACAGTTTATTTAAAGAATTTAATCGTTAATATTATAAAGTTTGTACTTTTAGGGTTTTTTTGGTTTGTTAGTTTGTTTATTAGGGGCTAGTATGTAGAAAAGAAATAGGGAGTTTTGAGATTATAACAATTGAAACGGGAAACGTGTCTAGATTTTAATGAAACGTGTCTAGACTTTAATGGAGGAAGTTGTAATTTTAAAATTATATCCATTTCAGCTGTTAGATTCGACAGCGTTGAAAAACAAAAAATTAATTGTTGATTAGTCTATGCCGAAGATGGATAAAAAACCTATAGAATACAGAACCACAAGCCTTTGCCCAAGTTAAATTGACGATTTCTGCGAAATAGAGGTTTCTTTTTTTAAGTTTCTTTATGAATCAAATAACTTTAAATTCGTCAGGGTTTCGAGGACATCCCGAAAAACAAACACAGAAAAATTTGTCATTCAGAAAAAAGCACATGAAATATATCTCATTAGATAAATTTCCCTTACGATGGCATACGTATGAAGGATTAAAATTTCTCGGGGTTCAGTGTCAGAGATCGAGTTTGTAATAATAGGTAAAATAATATTGTATGATAGTCAGTTTAAATCATCAATTTTTAGTTTAGGAGGTGTAGGAGGGTGGGGTGACAAAGTATGTTGTTAAGGTACTTTGTGTTTGTGATGTTAAAGTTATTCGCTGGGATAAAAAATCTAGGCATGTTAAGGGTTGGTGTAGCTCAGATTGGTGCCATCCCCAGTTATTTTGACGACTTAAATGCCCTTAAGTTAATTTACTAAATCTAATTTTAGTATAAACCCTAATTAGGGTTTCTAAATAAAATATTTTGTTCATTATGATTCTGCTAGTATATGCACACAGTAGTTAATAATGCTTCCAATAATGTACCAATATTCTGATAGTCCAACAAGAGCCAGCTAAAGTGAGCTATGTTAAGATCATATGCCTACAGATAGAGATATCAGAGGTTGATTGTTTCAAGGCTCTTCCTTAGATAGGACAACCCGAATTTCGTGGAAACATATGTGATTGACTCTTCATTAGATTTGACACAGTTATATGACAAGGGACGATCTCGGATATGGATAGGAGTCCTCGGGTTGTCTTGCATATCAACAGAACAGATGATCAGATGATCATTTGCTTGAAATCGAAACAACAGTGGCTTTAGTTATAATGAAGAATACAAAAGGTTACAATTATGTTGCTGAGTGTATAAGTAGTAGAAATGTAAATCTTGAGAAAAACAATAAATTTATAATTTCAAGTAAGTTTGCTAATTAGTAGAAGGTGGCAATTAGATAGTCACGCAGTAATTTCTTAATCATATTAAGTAAATGTTAAAAAGTAAACAGGTTAATCGACATCTTAAAAAATACAAGAAAGTTATGAACATGCAATTTCATTCATTGATTTGGAAGGAATAAAAAGAATACAACAACATCTTCAATTGATAACCTTAGGTGTAGGCATTTTGGGATAATTGCAATGATCAAACTCAGCTATTATGCTACAGCTATAGAATGACAAGCTATACGAGATAGAATGACCAACTATATAGTCTTAAAAAACCCCTTTACAACAGCTTCCAAAATCTATGCCTCAATAAAATCACAATAAAAAAACATGTCTTGGTCGACAAAATCTATGTTGATATAATCCTGCAGCTCGCTCTCATCCTAGGCATCTTCATACAATGCAAGTTGTTGATGGTTTACAAAATCATCCTCGCTAAGACAGTTCTCGCCAAGGGATTTAAGATCCTGGTTCTCCCACAAAACCTCAAATTTTTCCTTCGTAGATACACAGACTTCGTCTTTCAAGTCCAGAGAGGGGCTCGGTGGAATGTCGAGGTCACCCTCTGAAGCCTCCAGAAGATGACAAAGATCAAACATGGCGTCAGAATCTAGGTTTTGGCATTCATGGCTTCTAGAAATATCGAAAGCCGTCGAATTATCCTCAGAGTCGGAGGAGAGATTATACTTGGAAATAATGGAGTAAGCGCGAGTTCGAAGTGTCACTTCGTAGTTCACTGTCTGTAGAGCCTAGTTGTTTGTGGTTTGCATGTAACCGACTCAGTAGAATCTTTTCCTATTTAAGAATGTAATCCATCTTCATTGAATAATAGAGAAGTGACCGTAGCCTCATTTTATGTTTGTTTCACATATTTTAACTTGGTATCAGAGCCACCAGATGAGGTGCGGAAATTCATAGAAGTCCGCACATCCCTCCTATGGTAGAGTGTGGTGGCACACTACTTGACCTTTCCACACAACGAAAAATGGAAAGTTTCCATAGTCAAGCTGAAGTTCAAGTGCGGAAATATTTAAACATTCCCGCAACCAAAGTGCATCGGCAGGTGCAGACTCCCCGCACTCCAATAGCTATATGAGGTGCGGAAATACCTCTATTTACGCAGGTCGTGTGAGGTCATGGAGGTTTTGAAAATCGTGAAGGTTATAATTTCATGCATGGAGCTTGAATGCATGTGTGGAAAGCACGAGTTTTTTTCTTGGTGAAGTGTAAGTTTCTAGTTTTACATGCGAGTGGAAAGTTTTCTGTTTTTACATGCAAGTGGAAAGTTTTTTGTTTTTACATGCTCGTGGATTTTTTTTTAAAAGAGTGGACTTATAAACGTTTTATTAAAGTGGAGAGTTATAAACTTGTATGGGAGTTATGAAAGGTAGATATAAGTGTAATGAGGTGGATATTTAAAAGTGGATTTTTATTCAAAGAGTGTTTTATTTTGGAGTTTATTAAAAGGTGGATTTTTTTAAGTTTATTAAAAGTGGATATTTTTTTTATAAAAATGTGAGGCTCCTACATGAAGAGGGAGTTATAAGTTTGTTTTTTTTAAAGTGGATATTTTGGATATTAAGGTGCATGCATGATTTAAAGGTTGATATATGCATGTGAAATTTATATATTATTTTTATATATAAAGTGGTTTAAGGTTTCCTTATATTTCTTTTAATAAAACTAAGGCCAAGGTAGAGAAGGGTCGGTGGTATCTGAAGGCAGAGCGAAAAAAAGTTGCATATCTTTGGTGATTCCCTTGAAGAGAATATTTTGCAGAGATGGTGAATCCTCTAGCAGAAACTTACCTCAACGAAGCCAACAAGTTAGATGACTCGAATTTCATTAACTGGAAATTCAAGATGCAGACGCTCATGGAAGGCTATGGTGTCTAGAACATTGCGAAGGGAACTGAAGTGAAACCTGATGCGACTATAGGTGCAACACAGGACAGATCCAAGATTGGGAGAAGCTCGAAAATAAGGCAAAGGTATTGTTGTGCATGTCAGTTAAATATAGCATAATTCCACATATTAGAGAAGATACAACTTCTGCTGCAACATGGACAACGCTTAAAGCATTATATGAAACTAGCAACACAAATCACATTTTGTTCCTGAAAACTAAATTGCTAGGCATTAAAATGGATGGAAATGAATCTGTTAGTTCATTTTTGGGTCGTATTAAAGAGGTGAAAGACAAGATAGTAAACAAAGGTGAAATTGTTTCCAACAATGATCTGGTCACTATTACCTTAAATGGTATGCTATAAGATTATCATGTGTTTATAACAGGTCTCGCAACAAGGGAGAAACCTCTTACGTTTGAAGAACTGGCATGGATTTTGTTACAAGAGGAAGAGAGGCATGGGAATCTGAAGCCTTAGAATAAATATTTGGCACTGTGGTCAAATAAGAGATCTGCGAGAGGGAGATCAGGAGAAATAGGCAGAGGAGGCAGTTCATAGCAGGGAGGCGTTTCATGGCAGAGAGACAGTTCATCGCAGAGAAGACAATCTCCAAATCAAGGTATGCAATCTGACAGGAATGAGTCAAACAATTGTTTTTATTGTGGTCGACCTGGACATATTGTTAAAGACTATCATAAGAAACAAAGTTATGAGGCTAGGAATAAACCTAGAACACATTCAGGTCATTATACAGAAAAATCGTCAAATCATGATCATTTATTATTTATTGCTAGTGATGATATTGATGAACCCCCAAATTTTGAATCACGGGATCTTAGGTTGTTTGTGTCTAACGCTGCTTTATCTGTTGAAACAGATGATTCTGATGCCTGGTTTGTTGATTCTTGAGCATCAATACATATGAATTATAATAAAAATTGGTATGCTAATTTTAAAGAAACACAGATTGGTGCCAACATATATCTTGGAGATGACCGCGCTCATTAGATCAAGGGATATGGATAAATTCCCGTGACATTGTCGAATGGTACTGTTCGTGAAATTCAGAATGTAGAGTATGTTCCGGGAATAAAGAAAAATTTGATCTTTGTGTCCACCATTATAGATCAGAACTTGAAGGTTGAATTCTTCAAGAATTATTGCATAGGGAAGGATCTGCTGGAGCACTTCAAAACTGTTGTAACGGGAGTCAGAGCAGGAGGCCTATACAAACTTGATGTTACTAGCAAAGCACATCATGCACTAACTTTTGCAACAATGCCAGTAGAGATTCTTTGGCATCAAAGGTATGGACACATCAATAATCTTGATTTATTGTTATTATAGAAAAAGAATAGGGTTGAAAGACTTCCCATGCTAAAGAGTGATAAGGTTGCTTGTGATGGATGTGCATTAGGAAATATGCACAAAGATGAATTCCCCTCTAATCTTGATAGGAAAAGGAAAGATGTTTTAGATCTTGTGCATTCTGATGTTTCCAGGCCTATGTAGACTAGGTCTTTAGGAGGTGCATTTTACTTTCTGTTATTTATTGATGATTGCACGAGATACACACGAGTTTACTTCCTTAGATGAAAA
>ML778888.1:956622-968177 GCA_009831015.1 Picea engelmannii
TATCACTGTATAAAAATGATGTCGTTCCATGGCATTCGACTTCCTTTCCATGTGAATATAACTACACGTGCTATCACTGTAAAATGTAAAAAAACAGTAATGAATAAGTAAATGTTAAAATTGAAGTAATCTTATATGGATTTTCTAAATTATGATCCGTGGCAATTGAAAACTCAGTCTAGTAATTTTTTAATCATGTTTAGTAAAAGTGAAAAAGTAAACATGATAAACATACGATTTTATAAATGCAAGGGAGTTAGGTCTTGCAATCTTATTCATTGATTTGGATGTACGACGAAGAATATGCCAACATCTTGAATTCCTGACCATCAGATTAAATTTAGTAATTAAAAGGATGATTAATCGTGCAAGTCTGATAGGGGGGATGCCTATCGGCGTAATTAATTTTTAGTGATGATTTTTTTTATTGAAAAGATAATAAAATAATTTTAAATGATTCTTTTATTGCAAAAATGAAGAGATAATTATACATGTTCAATTATTTTATAGTTTTTAAATAAAATTTATTTTAAATGATGATTTCATTTTAAATAATGATTTTTTTAATTGAAAATATAATGAGATAATTTTACATAATGAGAAATTATTTTATATTTTAAAAAATTTCCCACATATTCCTTTCATTTGTTCTTTATCTCCATATTTCATATTAAACCATGATGTATTTAAAATGATGTCATGTTATACATGAAGTTCAAAATATTCCATTTTAAATATCAAAAGAATGAATGATAATTAATTAGGATCATGATTGATAATTGTATTCATTATGAGGTAGATGTAATTTTAAATAGAATTTATAATTTTAAAGTATAAACAATTTTTTGTAATAAATATTTTAAACTTAGATGTAAATATTAATTGAAAGTAATGTTTTTTATAAAGATATACATATTTTTATAAATTTAATTAGATCTGTCTCAAGTTGTTTTGAGATGGAATATTATTTTTCCCACTCAAATTCTATTCTAGAAAGTGACAAAATAAAAACAATAAAATATATAAACTTTTTTTATAAAACAAATCTCTACAATAGTATATGATAACTAAATAATGGACAATTTCATGATAAAAGTAAGTGTTACAAAGTGTAATCAATCGACAACCAAGAAATCATTTTTCCAACACAAAATCTATAAACTAGTTTGATTACCATTCATCACAACACTTTAGCACTACCATTCATGTCAAAATAATTGAACAAGAAAAGTAAGTCAATCATCATTTATACAACCAACTACTTCTCCCAATATAAAGTGTTCATGATTAATCTACCACCCATTGAGAGATTAAAAATCAAAAAGATCTTAAGATACCCATTTTTTTCAATGAATCATCTCATAGGCATTAGGAATGGATCATGAAAGAAAAAAAAATGAGAGGAAAAACATGATGGGTGTTTGAAAGGTATTATGGTTAAGAATTCACCAATGTTTTACATAGATATGAAAGTTAATAATCAAAACTTTAGGAATCATCGTATTTCTATTAGATAAATTCTAGTTCATTTCATCTTTTACTTATTCAAATAATATTAAAATTATAGTGGAAATTAGGAATGAAATTATTTATTCGATGCCTTTTACAAATTATTTAATGTATTAGTTGTCTATAGTTCAAAATATTTTGCATTGAAATGCATGCAAATCCATTAGAAAAGCACCAATGATCACAAATTTTTGTTTTACATGATTATTGATGTTTGTACATGTTAACTCATAGAACAAGGAAGCCAATAAACAAGAACTTGGTGGAAAATGATTTAAGTCATATTCAATACATGTATTCATCTCGTGACATCAATTTATAGTACATGCAATTCACCACCTCTAGATAAAGATCTCATTGAGGACTCATAAATGGATAATGAAAATACCTCATCAGTAGATAATTCTGAGACTGTCATAAGAAGGTGATCTCAGACTTTGTGATTATTTATGGACTCATAGTCTAACATACCCATCGCCCCTCAATCACAAGTCAGAATAATTATACCAATAGGGAAACATGAACTAGTGCACAAACCGATATCATCTTCAATCTTCAATTTGAAAATTTTGAACGAACATTCAATTAAGATATGCCTTAAAACTATCAATGTGGATGTTGAATGGTTAATATGAAATAATGTTTGAAATACAATAGAAATTCTAGAAGTCAATTGCTACCATGTTTTAACATTCATATGATACTTGCCGAAGAAAAAAGATCTCCAATGTTTTCTCTAATTTAGACACAATTAGCTGTCAATCAACATCCCAATGAATAATTGAACAAAAATGAGAGGATTATGTATTCTATGTTATATATTCCTAAATATATTTTTATTGATGAGATTAATTGAATGAATTTTAGATGTCTTGTAGAGGAGACTAGTTTCTATGTTGGAATTCCTAAATTCTGATAGAATTTTGATTGATAAAACTTTGAAAATTGAATCACCATTATGATCATTGATATTTCCCCCTATTAGTTGCAAGGTGTGAAGTAAGTGGATGGGATCCAAGCTTGAAATTGTAGATTCTTATGTTTTTCAATGGTTCATCAACGTATCTGGTAGTTTTTTTGGTTGACCACTAACCATTTTCACTTGGTACCATGTATCTAGTGTTTTGGTTGACCATTAACCCATTTCATTTCATAAAGGTACTACCTCACTTGAGTGAAAGAGATTCTCGTTGGCTCCTGTTTAAAAGCCATGTAGATTTGGCCCCAATGATGCCCAAAATATTCATCTCGAATAATTATTTGAAATATTTTTTTCTTTTGTGATTTTTCAATGTAACTATGTCTTTACCTATGTCTGAGCTAGATGGTAAAACTTATGCAACTTCTTGACTTGTTGATTCCATTGCCAAGAAATTATCGACTTATAATGAATTGTTTTATTTTTAGTATGCTTTTCCTTCAACATTTTTCTGAGAGATGATTTGTCTTCCCATAATGAAAACAAGGATGGCGATCAGAACATTGATTCCCCATGCTACTAAATACATGAAAATGTTATAATTTATTATTAATTTTACCAATGATTTTATCATAATCTATATCATCAAAATTCTTAACTCCTTCATGAGCTTCTAAAGCCATCAAAGTTTCATGAAGAAATATTGCACTTGTAAACTGGTTGGTATCAATTTGGAATATGGAAGTTGTTTCCTTTGTAATATCCTAAGCCATGTTCGTTATTGTTGAATTGTAATTCCTCCCAATGTTTGACAATCATGTTTCAATGTAAGTTAAAATTTCATATTTCTTGTGCTATTTATATTTAAATCATTGATTTACACTCGTTCCTGGATGTATTATAATAGGTGTGAACACACAAAGAAGGTTCAACCAAAGAGTTGATCAACATTGGTTTAAGTGAGGATTCTGAGTATATGTTGAAGTATCAAGGTTTGATTGAACAATTTGTAAGTAGTTATATTTTTGTTGATTTAAAATACTCTTTTATGGTCTTAAGTTCAACCTCATAAGGATATGAACCCCCCTGTGTTTTTAGAGAGGTGGTAATCCTGTTGTTCTTATCATTCTAAGAAATATAATAAAACAAATTTTGAGAAGGATCATAATTAATATTTACAATAACAATCAAAGGAAAAAAAATACTTGAGATTGGGACCATATATTTTAAAATAAATTTGCATGTACAATATTCACAATCTAAATAGATAAGATCCACATAAAATATAAGGGAATGATATATCTGTCACAACATTCATCAAAACAATGAACAATATGCATGAATTCAAAGAATAAAAAATCGACATTATATAGAAGAGAACTTTAAATGATCATTTTGTAAAGCACCAAAATGATTATGCTAGATAAAACATTTGGAAACTCAAGATTAAAATCAATTTTTTTGAGAATCAAATAATGTAGTATCTCAAGTACCTCTCTTGGACTCTCAAAATAATAATAAGACTTTAAATACAAAGCTAAATGTGTTTAAAGAAAATAAAATGCATTCACCCTTCAAAGAGAACTGGGATAGGGCTCCAGTAGACCCTAAAGTGAAAATAATTGGAAGATAATAGAAGGATAACCAAGAATAAACCTAACTTCCTCAAAATAATTAGAATAAAAAGGTCATGTGACAAATGATTGTAGCAGAAATAGATGTAGAGAAAACTGAAAAGATGAAGTTGTTGTTCAACTCACTATGATGGAGATATCTCATAAAATTTAATTTCTTTGAGGTATCCCTTTTGTAAGTGTTTGGACAAGGGAATGGGGTTGGCCAAGTGGCAGTTGACTAATACAAGTTGTGGAGTTAACTCAAATTCAGAAATACACATTCCATATTTATAGGAGAATTTGTGAACATGTCTAAAGTTAAATCTGACAGGTGGTCAGTGAGCAGGAGGCTCAAGACAAGTGTCACAAGTCCTAGGAAAAATAAAATAAATCATGACAAGGGAATGAAACACCATTCCGAAGAGGAAAATTGGATATCTTGAGAAGGCTATGAACTAACTTACTTGACACAATGAACATTCAAAGATTACTCACAACAATTGGAGCTCAGAATTTTGCAAGAGGCCACATATGTAGCCCCTTGGATCCTGAACTCATCTCTGGGGGTGATAGAGGTGACAAAGACTCTAGTCTAAGGTTGGGAGGAAAAACGTCTTCAATGAGTGGTTTCCCAAAAATTCGAGGTTTTTTTTCCTATGATGAATAGGATTATTTAAATGTTTATTGTGTTATTGTACATTTCTGTGGATAAATTCTTTGGCATAAATAACCAGAACAATACTAGAAATTAATTCTTGTTATTCGAGATATATATGCATATTATATGTTTCGTATAGGAAATTGTGAAAGGAAATTTAATAGTTATTATGATTTACGGACAAAATCATATTATTAGTAATATATTAATAGTACTCATAGGTAAAAACCTAGTTAATAATAAAGAGACTGTTCTGGATGAGAAATATGTATGGAAGAGACAGGATTCACCGAAAATACAACATACAACTGGAAAGGAATGACACAAAATAGGAAATTATATTGATTAAACATGGATTCAATATATATAAATAGGAAAAAGGAATTATTTCAAATTCAAACAGAGTTCTATGCAATACCTTGTGCACATATTCAAAAGGAATATCATCATAGAGTACATTGCAAAATATGAAGAAAACTCATTACAATAATTATCTAGATACCCTGTGTATATATATTCGAAGAGAAAATTTTACATACTGTATAGAATCTAAACGAGCATAGTCCATTTATAAACTATATATCAATGAAAAATGAATAATTAAACAAAGTATTAAAACATCATAACATGCATGGAAAACAGTCTGAAGCCACCCAACTTTAAGGAATAATTACATTAAAAACAAATCGGTTGATTAATTTGACAGAGGGTAGGAGAAGAATAATCACATTCGGTGATATCAAATTTAAACCTATAGAAGTATTGAAACCTAAATACTTTTATGTACATGGGTATTCCAGATCTCCATGGTAATCGTTGTGTCAACACCTACAAAATGAGTAACCAAATAAGTTGGTAAGTTTCATGAGTTATTTAATCGAATAAAAGTTACATATACAAACATAATTAATATCACCATGGATGAGCAGAGTGTCGAGGTATCTCCCTACATTTATGTAATACACACCTGGATGTTCTGGGTTATGAGATAACAGATGAGCC
The DNA here is from genome assembly GCA_009831015.1 of Picea engelmannii. Classification (NCBI taxonomy): domain Eukaryota; kingdom Viridiplantae; phylum Streptophyta; class Pinopsida; order Pinales; family Pinaceae; genus Picea; species Picea engelmannii. Next base: position 962,327 of record ML778888.1, read on the forward strand.
CCTCGCAACATCAAAACGGCCCATCATTATATAATACCCAAGAATAAAATTAATGTAAAACTACAACATATGTACAAAATGTAAATTAAATTAACTACTAATATCTATGCAAACTCTGCCTACTCTAAATATCATAGTGGAATCCCTAAACTAATCCTAGGATGAATCAAACAAGATGAAGGGTCTTAATCATCGACCAAATATAAGAATTGACAAAAAATTGACCCTATAATGGTAAATCCCAACCATTGAACTCATGATATTACTGGGTATTGATGGAAAAACCACGAGGCCAAGTTAAAACCCCCTTGAAACAAATACAGAAGTAAAAAAAATATGTCCAATTATAAAACTTACAGTCATTCCATTATATGGAAATATATATATAAGCTCAAGACGTTCGACAAGAGATATGGTCGACGGATTAAGGTTCAACTCCAACTACAAACTAATATTCTGAAGGATAATACTCAGGAAATATTATTAAGTTAAGCTACCACCATAGTTATAGGAAACCTCGATTGGTTATGAGATGCATTACCAGTTAAAGACGTCCACCCTGAAAGCATTGAAAAGACTCATAGCAAGCCTGAGGAAGATACGAACTCCCAGAGCGTTTGCCCAATAAATTTCCCAAGAAACAAAAAAGAGAATGGAGTAACCAGACTTGCAATTTGTAAACTCATAAAAGGGAAAATATCTCAAGAACACAAAGTCGAGGGAAAGAAGTGAAGAACGGAAAATGGGCTAAGTGTGTGAGAGGTAGGAAAACTAAGGAATCTGACAAGGAAACCTAATGCATGGAGGCATAACAAACCAAAACGTATACATATTTTAGGACAACGATCGAATAATCCTCCTCGATATGGAAACATTAAGACATGGTGCATGTAGGACCGCTACATGATAATTTCTCCACGGAGGGTGTTGGATAATGAAGAAAAGTTAGCAAAGTTTTAATTCAAGATAGGCACCATAAAACGCGTTTAAACCTCGTAAAACACCCAAATAAAATCCCTAAGTTTGAGCCATATTGTCGAAGGACTTGTTTAACAAACATGGCTGGCTTACAATGATAAGTCATTTCAAAATGTGTTGTTTTATAAATAATGTAACCTACTTAGTATATGAATCTCATGTTTATGTATGAGAGCTACCATAAAACATTATAAAAAAAACATATAGTATGCAAATAGTTAAGGATCATAATTATAATAACATGATAGAACCAATAGTAAATTTATAGACATAAGGAGAGGGTTATAGTCAACAACCAAATCATCGAGCGAACTCATAAGGATCATGACCCCAAGAAGTAACGAACGTATATAGAGATCACCACTTAGTAACAAAAATTATATTTTATAGGTTAGAGAATACTTGATCTGAAAGAAATAAGACTTAGGATAACTTATATAAATACGATACATAAGGGTGAATGATAAGGTTGATTATAGAATGGTTCCATTATTAAACTATAAGACTTTATGACAATCTATGTGAGGTTGTAAAGGTATTTTTGTGTAAGTATGTAGTCACTATGAGCTTCTCGTCATAACAAATGTTGAAAAGATAATGAAATTTCAATATCATAAGGGAAACAAAGAAAGTTATAAGATAGGAATAAAATTATATGTGACAATAATGATGACGAAGAACCATTAGAGAATATTAAGGTTATTTGTATATATAAAAAATATATATATATTGTTATTCGAATTTAAGGTATGTGAATTTAAGGTCTGTGACACTCGGCCTTTTTATGGGATTTATCACAACGAAAATATAACATGTAAAATTGTCTTGATTTTCTTCTTACCTCTAGGAAGAAAAATAAATTCATTTTGCAAGAAAATGACAGAAGTACTTAAGTCATCAGGGATATTTTCGTCAAGTGACTTATTAAAATATCGTATTAAACTAGCATAAATAAAAGTACACCATAAAGAAGGAAAATCTCTAAAGGAAAGAGATGTAAGAATGCAACATGAACAAAAAAACTTGATAACACAGTTTGTCCCTGGTGGACTACGTCTTTGGATCCTACTCTCAAATCGGTAGGTATTTTTATTACCTCCAAAAAAGAATTGGGAAAAATACATAAGTATACCTCATAAGTATAAACATCACCACTATGTTCACGATGTCTAATTACCTAAAAATGACTGTCTCCACACCTCGATCCGAGTCTTGCACTTTCAGGCCCAAGAGATACCCCTGCCTCAGTTTTCATGCCCTACCTATGCAATAAATGACTGGAAAAATATAGAAATGTGTCCCCTCTATCTAATCAGTCATAACACAACAATATCTAATCACAAGCAAGTATTCAAGACGAAACAAAGGAAAGACTAGTCAACATCCTTCCTTAGTGGAGTCGTCATTTTTCTATTATGAGAAATCTTACCTTGCGGACAGGATAAGATCCTCTTTGGACCAATACCACTTATTTGGTACAAATATATAAGTATAAAAATTATTGCTACTTTCCCTTTAAATCCAACTGAACCAATCAAGAAAGAGAGGAACAAAAATGTGGCGTACCTTATTTCGATGTTTGTCCTCGCTGCTGAAATCCTTGGGATTGATTGTCAAGCTCCTCAACACAGATGAATTCCTACAAATACCATCAAAGAAACTCTTCCTCCTACTTTATATGATTATAAAAATAATATCTATCTACGAAGATCGAAACAACAATAGACAAGAAAATGTAGAACACGTGAACTTGAAGGGAATAAGCCAAGTTTATATTAATTGGAAAACCAATGGTAATTAATTATAAATCATGTTTGAAAATGTAGTAAATTCTCCAATATCTCTTTATCCAACACTTGCATGAAAATCTTGGTATAAAAATGATGAATTCTTTCCCCCAAGATCAAAGGTTTGGCACCTAAAATCTTCCCCCCTTTTTACCTTGAAACAACCTTGAATTTATAGGATTGGGAGGTTGAACCACCATGATATAATAAGGGAAATGGTTGAGTATATTCCTTCATCTATTGGGATTTGATCCTAGTATAGTTCCATAGGATATGATTCAAACAAAAACAACCTCCTCCTTAAGAGTTGTCCGTTAAGAATAGTCAGGATGCACCATATTTTTCTCTAACCAGACTCACACTCCCTTTGAGTGAGAGACAAAGCGCCACTAGTGCCCCCTAATAAAGGAAGGGAGAGCATCGGCGCTCCCTCAGCATGATCAGGGGAACGACACCCTTCATAAATGACCACAAATGGTCAAATTTTTCAAGAAAAAGGTGTGGTTTTGTACCTCACATGGTGGGTTTTCTCTTCCAAACTAACTTAGTGATTGTGAAAAATGTGTTTCATGGTGTCAATAGGTTTTGACACTTAGAAAAATGAATGTGAAGCTTAGTAAGGTGCATACGACACTTGATATAGTGCATGTAGTTCATATCCCCAACGTGAACCTACAATAGAAGTTGATATGATATCAAATACATCTCTATTAGAGTCGCTGAGGCTAATCAATCATCAATGAATTGGATCTTGGCTAGGTCCACATGCACCCCATGGTCATCCAATATGTATCCTAAGTATTGAACTATGTGGATGTAGAATGAACATTTCTCTAGAATGACATATAACTTTTGTTCTCATAGGGTTCTCAAGACTTGTTGAATGAAATGCAAATGTTCTTGCTAGGTCTGACTGAAGATGAGGATGTCATCCAAATATATGACCAAAAAGGAGTTTTTAAACCACCACAATATATCATCCATCATCCTCATGAATGTCACAGGAGCATTAGTAAAGCCAAAACGCATAACCAACCACTCAAAAATATCTTCTTTATATTTGAAAAACATCTTCCATACATCCATTTGTTTTATCAAAACCAAGTGGTATCTTGATTTCATATCAGTGTTACTAAATCACTTCACACCCTTAATCTTATTACAAAGATCGTCAATTCGAAGGATCGAGTATTGGTTCTTGATAGTGAATTTTTTCAAGGCTCTATAACCAATACAGAGTTTCCATGTCCAATCCTTCTTCTGCACCAACACAACTAGGATTTCACAAGTTGATGAGATCGATTGAATATGGACCTTTTGAGCGAGCACCTAAATTTGATACTTTATTTCCTTAGTCTCTAGAAGGGATCATATGTATATTTTACCTTCAGGTACGAGAGCACCAAGTATCAAATCAATGGCATGTTTAACCTGATATTGTTCAGGTGCCCTTATAGGTAAAAATATGTCTCTATATTCCTCTACAACCTTGTCCACCTGCTTTCACTATGTAGAGAGACCCTGTGTTGAACCTATGGTGGTCATCATGAACTTTCGTTCATGTTCTGACCGAACCCTAAAGAGTACAAACTTTGCAGTACGAGAGATGACATTTTGAAACTATTTTTCCAAGATCAATGAAATTGCAGTAGTCGAACTACCTTTAGTAGACTATAGGGTTCACCTCACAAAGTAGAAATGATACTGTGGGCCAAGACTCATAAACAACATGACATTTCCACATATAGGTTTTTCCTAAAAGAACATTAGAAACTTTGAGTGGGGAAACATCACACAATAGATCATATTTTAAGGGCTTGATATTGTAGGATAGGCGACATTGTTGGCTCATTATGAGTTGATGCGAAGTTCTCGTCCCTAGCTCAACCAATCAAAGGTGTATAGTTGGGGGTGTGGAATTCTTGAAAACTTCAATATCTCGATGAACTCAAATGAGATAAAGTCATTATGGCTCTTGTTGTCACAAATGTAGTGGGGTCCCCTTCACCAGCAACTGTGAGTGGAAGAGGTGCTCCCTCTCCTCAAGTTGCTCTAAATATTATGGTTGGATATTGGTAGTTGCGATGGTAGGACTAGGTTCTGCATCGATGATCATATTTCCCTTATCTTGTTATGAATCCAATTCTAACTCAAAGTCTGATTTTTTTTTCTTTAACCTCAACAAAGACTGATTATTTTGAGTGGAATTCATCAATGTTGTGCCAGGGGATTTTGTGGAACTCACAACACTTACTAGTGTCCTTCTTTAAATTGTGATTATCCTTCTTTTCTTATGGTTTAGAAAACTTATATTGAGTTTGTATTTCCTTTATCTATGTTAAGCCCTAATATTGGCTCATTACCCCTTAATTGGGGCATATTATATACAAGGTAGGGTTCTGGAATCATCCTGAAATGATTCATTGGGGAATTTTTGCTATAAAAAAATTTATGTAACATTTCAGACCCTAAACTCTAGAGGCCATTTACAGAAATTAGTAAGGTATCTGTGGTAAAAATTTCATCTTCTGGGTCATCTTAAATTTGTAGATACACCTTGTGTAAGATAGGGTATCTGACTAGTCCTATTGACTAGTCTCAAGAAGGTGTTCCAGCTAAAACAATCATAACTTCTTGCTAGAGTATCCAAATTGAGTGGGACTGGTTTCATTGGATCGTGGACAATCTGTAGTATTTTGGGTGCGAGTTTCAGAATTTGATATCAATTATTTTGTGCGGGGCATGCTATACAAGTGAGATCTTATGGAAAGGCCAAAAATAGGCAAGTTGTGAGGAAGTTACCGTAAATTTCACTTGGTACATCCAATTTTGATCAGACCTGTGGCATTGTAGAGAAGAAATATCAGAGAACTACCTAAAAGAAAGTTTCATACCCATAAGGGACGAAACTTGGGAGATAGAACAGAATAAATATTGTCTATAAGAACCACCTCAAAATCAAGATTCAAAAGTGATACTTGGCCAACATGCCACCAAAAAAGGGACCTTCTACACCAAATAAGCCTCTAGAAAATCCTAATTGGACTCTTGATGAAGGTGAAGAAATGCGTAGGGACATAAATGAA
>ML778888.1:1005066-1015920 GCA_009831015.1 Picea engelmannii
TCCCTTCCGTCCAACTACCTTGGCCTACCCCTTACGGACTCTGTATCTTGCAACACCTCCTAGAATTCCCTTCTTCTCTCAATATCCATTCGCCTCATCTCTTGGACCTTCATAACCAATAACCTCCCTATGAGGCTTGTCCTCCTAAAATCGATGCTTCAATCCATCCTGACCTACATGTCCTCGGCCCTGGCAGCCCCCACAAACAGTCATCAAAAGAATAAGGAATTTTCAGAGGAAATTCCTTTGGAATGGAAAAAAACAGGGAAAAAAATGGGCCCTAGTCAATTGGGATAAGATTTGAAAACCCACAACCCTAGGGGGCTTAGGGTTCTGCGACCCTGAGAAACTTAACATCGTTATGGGAGCGAAAATCTGGTGGAAATGGCTCAAATATCCTCATGAGATTTGGGCACAACTCTGGCGAAAAAAAATATACTCCGGGCCTACAACAAGAAGAACTTATAAGGCTTGATGATCATATCCAAGGCTCCAACATTTGGAATGCGTCTTGGTGAAATCGCCCACTCATTCAAAAGCATGCTTTCTGGGAAGTAATAAATGGACAAAGTGCACAGTTCTGGACATATGCCTAACATCAACTCTTTCCCCTAAAATAACTGGAAAACATGTCCCCTTACCATACCTATTGTTGGAGCCGCCTTTCTCTAAATGCACAAAGTGTTATACTAAAGCCCAAAAAGGTTGATTTTTGGGACTTCATTTGTTTCACGTGTCTTCACCCTAAAGTCACAGTATTCCAACATGCGAAGTGGTGAAAACCTCCCTAAGTTTAATCACCTTTACTAAAAGACTAAAAGGGGATTACCATCTCTTATTACCTCATACCCTCACTCTCGGGAGTTACGCGTTGAACGTTTCTCAAGCCCCCGACTTGCGAAGTCGTGAAGTCGTGCTAAAGTTACCCAGGTTAGTATCAAGAAACAAGTCACTTTAAACCCTAGTCAGTTACTATCGTGATTTCGGGACTCGGCGATTGCCTCCCCAAAGGGCCTCGCCTTCGTAACCTTGATCCCCAAAGTCGCGACTTTCTTTAATTAAGCATGGATAATTAAAAGACTTATGTTAAATCACTTCTAATATATTAGCTCACGCCATCACGATTTCGGGTTTTTGAGGCTCAGTCTCTAGGAGTGAAAACAACCGATGTGGCGAGCACCGAAAAGAGGATTAACAACTAAGTGCACCAATCTGAAAGATCTAAAACAGATTAATTAGCACCTTAAGCAAACTTTAACACACGCAGTTTACAGATGAAGTCTTAAATGATCCTGCATTTTTCAATGTTACGACTCGTCAAGCATTTATGGCATTTATTTGAATTTGCGGTAAGGTGAGAGATAGTACGATCTTGTTTTACTTAGAAATCTTTCTATTAAGAGATTTGACCGTTCTATTGGCAAGGACACCCATGGGTTTAAATGAACAAGAATGAGAATTTTTCCTTCATTATTTTTGTTTTCATTTCTATTTGCACGCAAAACCATTTCACTAGGATAATCGTTGTCTGTGCTTTTCAATTTTTTTGACAAGAGGTCCAGTTGCATGTTTCTCTATCATGGCTCCACAAAAAACGTCCAAGGCAGCTGTCGAGAGTTTAGGTCAGGGTTTAGACGTGGTTTCTGATTCCTCACCGCGAAGTATTAATGTTGTCAAGACCTAGTCATATGTTTCCAACATTTTGCAATCTGAGTCTATAAGTTGTTTGGATGATTCTAGCGACAATGAGAACGATGACTTATCAACCAAATACAAAATCGTCACTCAAGAAGAGATGCACAAAATAGCGGTAAGGTCCCAGCTTCTTCCCTATTGTGATATGTTTAGATGGGCGCTGGACCATGTGGATATCCCAACTAGAACGATTATCAGTGAATAGAAGGTAACGATCAGGAATTTCAGGCTAGAACATTTGCGGGCAATGTATAAATTGTCACCCACACTGAACCTCACTCACAATGTTGAATTTATAGAAGGTTTCAAGAAGAAGGAGTGCGAGCAGTATGTAAGAAGTTTGTCTGATCTGATCAAAGATTGGGTCTCACACCCTACGAAATTCAGGGCCGACATTAACAGGATATTTTCAATATCCTCCTTAGAGCCACAATTCAAGTACATAGCAATGATGGCCTATAGGTTGTATGGGAGGCAGGACACTACCCATTTTTTCCTCCCATGGGTACTGCTCATTCATATATTTGTCGAGGGATTCTCCTTCGACTAGGACAAACTATTGTCTAACAGTCTGACTAGTCGAATTACCGAATATCGAGCACAAAGGGAAAGTCAGAAAGCTACTTCGTTCTTTATGTCTTCTTACATCATGGATGCCATCTGATTCATGACACCTTTCCCATTAATGAACTTGAGTTGGGCTCCATCTAATACAGAGCCTATTCATGTCTACCACTCGAATATTTGGGAGGATAATGCCAAAGAATTCATTTACGAAATCTTCAACTCGGTAATGGTGTCATTGCACATTGCCATCTTCGGCCAGCTGCCACCTAGGATTTCGGATAGCGTTGCAACCAACCTGAGTAGCATGGTAGATTGGTATATAGAGGCAGAATTTTCATATATCATGGTTTTCGGCACCTCTGTCCCCCCATATGCTCTACCGCTATTTTTTCCAGATAACCTATTGTGTCGCGAGATCGCCAGGCAGACTGTGCTTGGCGAAATAAGCAAAGAGATCAAAGGAGTATCAAAGAAGGTATGGCCACCCTTCCCCATTCATATTGGTGCATATTCCTTATTAGATTTTGGCCATGCCAAAGCCGAGGCTATGGTTTTAGAAGCAATGAAGTTGGTGGATATTGAGTTCAAGAAGCACGACCCTAGTAAGGTTGTGAGCAATAACCTGGTGAGTTGTGGCCTGAAGAGATATGAACATGAGGATTCCCCTCATGATGAAATATTCCTGGGTGAAAGGTCCTACTTGGAAGTCCTAAGTTAGATTCAAGCCCTGCCACCCAGAGATAAGGCCAATTTCTTTAAATTCCAGGAGCACCGACGGAGTTGTCTCCCTCAGATTTTACAAGGTGAAACCCCAAAGCTTCCGGTCACGTAGAAAATTGGGGTCAAAGGTTCAAATGTCTCGAGTCCTAACAAGGAGAAGAACAAAGAAAAAACAGGGGAGGCCGAAACCTCAGAGCGAGGAGACAAAATACCCTACCAACAGGAAGGAAACCCCAAAAAGGGTAGGCCAGGTAAGAAGGATGAAGTTCAAGCAGAGATGCCCTCGAAGGGGTCAGTCGACTCATTACCTCTCATGTCAAAAAATCTGGCCATAGATGCTACCCCAAAACAACCATCCAAGGAAATCGACAGTCTGATCGCCATTATCACACCCTTACAGTTCACAAAGGGGGATCCCGATGTGGGGTGGATCTTCAATGAAGAACTGACGCCCATTTTCGTAGAGGAGCTGCCTCCTAACGAATTTTTCTTTGATAAAAAAAGGAAGACCATGGTGAGACAAGGATTATATCAAAGGGAGGGTGTAGTGGCTAAAAAATTTAAAATCATGACAGATGAAAATGTTGTGAAAGAGGAAGAATTCGCAGATGAGATAGTAGGAACACTATGGGCTTATGCTACAACAAATCAATACTCAGTTGGAACTCAGAAGGCCCAGTTGAAACCAAAGAACCTCTTGATCAACAAGTTAGAAGCTAAAGTGGCTATTGCTGAAGAGAATGTCAGGGATGAGGTGAGAAAAATCCTTGAGCAAGCCCGAATAACCGATCTGCAGGAGATCAAGAAGCTCAGATATGACCTTGAGCAGGTGCACCAGTCGGCACAAATTATCCAAACACAGGTAAGCCAACAGGGGCAACAAATTATAGAGTTACAATCGAAATTGGATGTGGCCGAGAATCAGGTTTTAGACATAAAAATGTTCAGATACCAAGCCACCGAAATCCGACATAAGGTATTAACGACACAACAAAACTTGCTTGTAAAAGTAGGAACCATTCAAAACCATTTCTAGATGATAGATCAAGTGTTAGAAAATATGTCTTTGAGAGAAAGAGAAGTCGGGGCAGCTCGGGTTGCTTTCCAAGATGTTGTTATAGCTACGATGAAGCTAGAGATGGTCGAGAGCTCCAAATTATCCATCGCAGAACAAACTAGAGGAAATATCTTGTTGAATGTCTGGGAGCAGAATATATCAGAAAGCAGGGGGAAAGCTAATGAAGTGATGAATTCTTGTGAGGAAACATTCACCTTGATAAGTAAAATTTTGTTAGACCTTGACAAGGAAGGCAGTGTTGGGATGCTGGGAAAAATAAATAAAGATAAACACATGCTAGACATCAAAGAAAACATGGAGAAGGAACAAGTGGATATATCCCAGATAAGCTAGCTCGATATGGCCCAAGTGGATATGCTCCATCATCGTGGAACACCGACAAGTAGGGAAAAGGTTGTCACAATTGGTGAAAAGTTGTTACACCTTTTAGGCAATTAACCAAATAGAGCCTTCTAGGTTAATATCCCAGTTGGTGGAAAGGTGTGTCATTTGCATCGAATAGGTGAAGGGGTAGGTTTCTGGTGCTAAATAATGACAGATGTCAACCCATTATATTTATGGAGCCATAAGAGAAGAGAAAGAAGGTGCCCTGCCCTTACGAGGGAAGACAAATATAAGGAGATGAAACGCTCCATTTTCTTTATTTGTAACTGACAAGTTTCCAGAACGATGAAAATTCTAAATGTTAAGATTTTTTGTTTAAATAGGCATCGAGGAAGAGATGAAATGGGCTTTTTTGGTGATAGATTGTAATAGAGAAAGTTCTTTTGAGCCAGGATTAATACAAAGAGAATTGAAGACCCCATATTTCGTCAAGATTGAGTTATGTGTTTTCCTCTATTATTTCATGTTTCATGTCATTTTTTACATATATGTCTTTGATGAATGTTTAGATGCAATTTAGTATAAATTCTATTGTGGTGATCAGTCTCTAGTTGTCTAGTTATTTACAGTTTTTCCTCTATATCGGCTACTAGAAGGTACAAGACCTATGAATTACATGGACCTCTATATTATATGCTTTCATCAAAGAATTCCTTTCCTTTCTTCTTATGCTACAGCGTGGGATTCTTTTGAAATTGATGCCCCACATTGTTGACAACTCTATGTTTTCATACTCGGTCTTAATATTTTAACTCAGTTACGGAAAACAACCTTCGATTTCGTTAAACCCTTCGTTTGGCTTCACTGAATTTTCCTCGTATCATCTAAAATTGAAATAAGCATTTTAAAACATCAACCCTTTTTTAAAAGCTATGTTCTCCCCATGATTGTACCTGTTGTAAGGCAACCCAACATCAAACACGGCCTATCGGGTCAAACTAGCATCGCTTTGAATCTTTTCGATACCATACTTAAGACTGCCATCACTCGAACATTCATGGTTCGCCATCGAACGGGATATCAGTATTCAAGAAAATTTGGAAGTTAGGCAAAGACAACTCAGAGATCGGCTATAGCCTCATCCCCCGAAGTTGTCTCCCCTCTTTTCTTTTACTCTTTTCAGATGCTTAGACTCTACACTTGATAGCCTTAAGTGTAGAATCAAGACCAACACCTACCTTCGAGACTTAAGAGATCTCAAATCTGTTGACCTATGGCTTGATAGCCAACATAATACCCCCTGGCGTAGTTGCAAAATGCTACCTCAGGATCTTCATCTACCAGACAATGTTGAGATTTTTCCTTTGCAAGAAACAATGGGTAATAGAAAAATCCGCATTAGCAGGGACAAGGATATCCTTCGTTGTGAGTACTCAACAACGGGCACTTTCACGATCAAGGAGGCCTATCAACTTCAAGAGAATTTTCAAGCATAGGAAAAAGATCACATCTCGCACATAATATGGAAGACCAAACTATGGCCAAAGGTTTCTACCTTTATGTGGTTCTTGGTTCATAATAAGATCCTTACCTGGGACAAATTAAGGAAAAGAGGCTTTATAGGGCCTTCAATATGCCATATTTGTAAGCAACATGAACAAACCATGGAGAAATTATTCAATCAATGTCAGGTTAGCAATCAGATTTGGGACCAAGACACTATCATCATGAGGAAAAAAAAGTGTGACAGAACCAACATCCTAAACACCTTAAGGAATTAGGGCTCTAGGGATTATCAAAGCCCGATTCTAAAAATAATCTAGCAACTTTTGTCGGGGCTTATCATTTGGAAATTGTGTAAAGAAATAAATAGGTATATCTTCCACTCTCAACTCTCTCGCCTCTCAGATGTTAGGGACAAAATCACTGCCATCATTTGGGAAACAATTCAAATTCAGCCTTGGAATCCAGAGGACTTCCCAGATGCTCCTTTGGAATTAAACATTATTTTCACTTGGAAGAATTCCTCTCAGACTCCCCAACCCCTCAGCCCCTAAAGCTCGTTCTTCACCTTTCTGGAGGTGCCCCCCTTCAGGGTTCTGGAAGTTAAACTTAGATGGACCTTCCAAGGGTAATCTAGGATAGGCAAGCTACCAAGTGGTCATTAGAGATAACGTAGGGAAAATAAAGTCCCTCAATGTAGGATTTGTATGGCATGATACAAACAAATTGGTTGAGCTCTGGGGCCTCATAAAATTCCTCCAACTAGCCCGTAATCTCAACTTGTAGCCCCTAATTGTAGAAGGAGATTCACAACTCACCATCTCTTTGTTTACCAAAGTTCTCCAAGGTTAGGATCTAGAAAAATCACTCCCTACTAGCACCTTATAAGTCCTCTCTCCCTTCTACAAGCCTCACTACATCCTCCCTTGACTATCGTCCCCTCACATGTCAAAAGGGAACCCAACAAAGTAGTTGATCGGCTAGCCAATGAAGGTGTCAATACCCAAGAAGAGATCCTCATATATAATACCTTGGATCAACAAAACTCACAACTCCTACATAAGTGCCAAGAACTAGGTCTACAGGACTTCCTCTCCCCGGATGGGGTGACACATGGGCCACATGGGCCACATGCATCGTTGGACGGGGCGATCACGAGGGCATTTAAAGCCTCTCACCGCCACCCTCCTTTCGTGTCCATTCCCGATGGTTCTCATGCATAAGAGCTAAGCCTTAGTGCGTCGGGCCTTAATGGAAGCCTAGGCTCGACTCCTTGACTTCAGTATGATCTTTGATATTGCCATCGCGCCTGCACTAATGGCTACTAGAGCCATCAATGCCTCTGCCCTCTTGGTATTTTCACTGTGCAAGAAGTGTTATATGGGACACTTCGGCCCAAATTCCAGCATCATTTGGCTAATCCTATTCTGAGACTCAGCCTGCGCAGTTGGTTTTAATGCTTTCTTGGTGCCTTGTTCAACCATGCCATGAGAACGAGGACAACCCCATCGAGGGTCAACCTAATACAATAGGTTTGGATGACACAACCGCAGAGATCTTACCTCTCGAGATCTCACACTAGGTGGAGACCATTTGGGCTCTTCGAGGAAGAATTGGTATGCACAGGCTCCTTCAAAGCCTTGGCCACACCATGTCCCGAGACTTACCTCTCGAATTCCAATTCCAGACGAGGACCATCTTGGATTCTCTAGGAAAAATTGGTTTGTGCAGGCTCATGAACAACCACGTCCCCCCAATACTGAGAGTCTCCAAGGGGGATGCCCGCTGGAAGAAGAATTTCTTGCCAATTGGGTGGAATTATTTCCTTTCGTTCCTTCAACTGCCCTAGAGCACCATCCTTCTACCTGCACCACCAGTCCATTACAGGAGTCAATTGCTACTGGATGTATAATGGAAGAAGAAGCCTTACCTCTGGAGTACCACTCGGGGTGCAATTTTGTTGCCTCCATGGAAGAAGACCCGATCACAGAATTTTTTTCTTCCTTTGACTCCGTCGATGCCACTTTGGAGAAGATCCAAGATCAATAGGACCACAGTCACCTAGCTCCAAATTCCTACAGACTCATGGACGACCACCTGGTTTTAACCTTTGAAATGAGGAGAGACTTGGTCAAGCAGTAGGACTGCCAGAGTTTCTTCAATAAATGTCTCGATGCCATATATGGTTTCTTGTCAAGCAATCCCGAGAAGAGTCATTTCCTGATGTGTTGTCAACCCTTCACCTTCAAACTCTGTCAAGATGGAAGCCCTACCACGCGCATGCATAACTTCTCACAGGCTTTTTTCTTTAGGTTAATGGCTAAATTTTTGCAAATTTTGCCTATGCTAGTCTTTGGTTCAGGTTTGATAGGCTCATAAATGATATTCTTTGGTTCAGGTCAAGGCACCTAGTCCATCGCCTATTTTGGTTTCCACGAGAGTGGAAGAACAGGTGGCAAGTCCCCTTGTTGTATGTTAACAATTGTTGTTTTTTTCTTTAAGTTTTGGAACTGTGAACAATTGTCACCCTTATGCGTTCTGATTTCCACTACGATGGCATAGCAATTAACATATATGTATTGAAAAGTTGCCTATCATTTATTTTTTCTTTGGCAAAATAATAAATAAAAAAATTATTTAAAAAAAAAAAAATGGCTTCTAACCTATATGTATTGAAAAGTTGCCTATCATTTAAAATTGAAAGACAACTACTATTTCATGTGGATATAACCCTTAAAGAAATATCAATATGAAAAGTTTTGATTTCAAATATGGGACAACACAATAGTGATGGGTAATGTTAAGAAAACAAATTTACATTCATAATAATAGTCTTTTTTTTTTTTAATTTTACAATTTTCTAATATTAGTATATTAAAATCTTATTTAAATTTTATAAATTTTTAAAAGGAATATAAAAGTTTATTCAAATTTTATAAATTTTTAAAAGAAATATATCCACATTGTTTAATTTTGAAATGAAATATAATTCTAATAAATTGATGTATACTTAAAAAAATCATTAATAATAAATAAATTGAAATAAGATATTAAATATTTAAAAAATTAATTAAAGAAGAGTTAAACTAGTTTCATTGGTCTACGAATAAATAGAAGATTATATGATAGCTTTAATAATAATTTTTTATTAATCATTGAAGAAAGAAATTCATCAAGGATTTCAGCCTATTTTATGTAATGCATTTTCTTTCTTATTTTAATTTCCACATACATTAATTTTATTTTCCAAACTAAATCCATATCTTAATGAAAAAAGTGTTAATAATATGACTAGTTTTTAGAACTACTATTAATCATTCTCTTAATGAAATTAATAATAATGTTTTATGTAGTATCGTTATTTATAATTCAAATAATTAATATTACTAGATACAAAGATATTAATAAAAAAATTAACCAAAAAATTATAAAAACATTTAAAATTATCACTTATAATTTATTATTTATTTTTTAATTTTATATTTTAATTTTTAAAAATTAAAAAAACAATACTTACAGTATAAAATATCTTTATTTCTTAAGATATTTATAATTTTTTATTTTTTACAATAATAATAATAATAATAGATATATATTATCCTCCGATTTCTGACCAAGCTTAGCTAGCTTGACTAAACATAGAGTCAATTTAGAATCCTAATCATAATTAGAATCTTCGTAATAAATAGTGCTCCAATTCAAAATTGAAAATTCCAATTGGCTCGGTCATGACGTATTCCTGAGAAAAGCAATATTGAACCCCTGGGCGGATGCCTCGAATGCCGTTGCCCCGTTCCTTCAACTCATCAAGAAGGGCTGGAGGTGTTCCCATTTGAATCATATGGGGATGCGCTTTGCAAGTTTATTATTTATTTTTTAATTCTATATTTTAATTTTTAAAAATTACATTTTTAAAAATTAAAAAAACAATGCTTACAAAATAAAATATTCTTCATTTTGTAACTTACAGTAAATAAGGTATTTGTAAATTAAAAAAAATACATAATAATAATTTATTTTATTTATTGTATAAAGTATATAGTATAAATAGTATAATAATACAATAATAATATAAATAGTATATAGTATAAATAGTATAATAATAAAGTATATAGTATAATAATACAATAATAATAGTAATAATAATAATTTATTGTATAAAGTATATATATTTTATTTTATTTTCATTTGAATTTGTAATTTTTGAGAAAAAATACATATTCTTAATCATTAAATTAAAAAATGCATGTTCTTAATCATTAAACCAATATAAAACCTTTTCATTTTGTAATTTCCTCTAACCATTTTTTTTTTTTTACACAAAACATTTCAAAAACCATAAAAACTTAAAAAAAAAATTAAATTTCTTTTACTTAAATATCTTGAAAGACCATGAAGATTTCAAATTTGCTTTTGCATGGACCTTACAACATGATTGAGTTCCTTTACAGTGGAAGGACGTCATGGGACTCCTTTAACACCTCGGTGTTTGCTAGAATCTGATTGGTGAGTTCTACAAAGGAATAAGATTTTCGAGATGTGTGTTTATGGTTTTGCATGTTAAAATTTACATAATTGAATGTTATATATTTATATGTATATTGTTATTAGGTTAAAATGTTTCTTTTATATATTATTATGAAAAATATATGTAATTTTTTTACATATTAATGTGAGGGATATATGTAATTTTCTTTTTATTGTGATTTTAGTATGAGGGAGATGTGCATTTCCTTTCCTTCAACATGGAGTTGGTCAGCTCTTTTTAAAAAAAATTAATTGCAAAGAAAATATTTCATTATCAACCATAAATAAAATTTGCAATGTCCATAAGCAAAACAATTCTTATTGTACCCATAAGTGAGGGAGATGTGTAAACTTGGCATTTGGAAAAATATTAGTAACAAAAAAAAATATTTCAATGTGAATCATAAATAAAATATTTCAATATCCACTTTAAGAAAAAA
>ML778888.1:1096428-1114069 GCA_009831015.1 Picea engelmannii
TTGCACAAAATAAAGGTATAGATTTTGATGAAACATTTTATCTTGTTGTTAATATGACTTCAATTAGGACTATTTTAAGTCTTGTGGAAGTAGAATATTTCCATCTTGAATTGTTAGATGTAAAAATAGATTTTCTCCATCGAAATTTGGAGGAAGAGATTTATATGCAACAACCACAAAGGTATGAGGTCAAAGGGAAGGAAAATTTGGTATGCAGGTTGAAGAAGAGATTGTATGGCCTAAAGAAATCTCCAAGGAAGTGGTATTTGAAGTTTTACAGGTTTATGACAGAAAAAGGTTATAGTAGATGTGATTCTAATCACTGTGTTTATTTTAAAAGACTAGAAAATGGTAGCTATATTATATTTCTATTGTATGCAGATGACATGCTTGTTGTAAGGTCCAATATGCAGGATATAAATATGCTCAAGAAGAAATTAGCTAATTCATTTTCAATGAAGGATTTGGGTGTTGCGAAGAAAATCATTGGTATGAGAATAACAAGAGACAGGAAAAATCACAAATTGACACTGTCTCAAGGTGAGTACAAAGATAAGGTGTTGGAGAGGTTTAGAATGCAGAATGCAAAACCAGTTAGCACACCTTTGGCCAACCATTTCAAATTAACGAAGGAAATGTGTTCCAATACACAAGAGGAGATAAAATACATGTCCAAGGTCCCTTATTCATCAGTCATTGGCAGTTTGATGTATGTGATGGTTTTCACAAGACCAAATATTGCACATGCAGTGGAGTTGTGAGTAGTTATATGAACAATCTAGGTAAAGAACATTGTGAGGAAGTAAAGTGGATTCTCGGGTATTCGAGAGGTATTTTTACTCGTACATTATGTTCTGGAGGTTCAAACATTGTTCTACAGGGATATGTTGATTCAGATATGGCAGGTAATAAAGATAGCAGGAGGAGCACCATAGGGTATGTTTTTACTATAGGTGGAACATCAATAAGTTGGATTTCAAAACTGCAAATTGTTTTTTCACTTTCAACAACAGAAGTAGAGTATGTTATGTCTATAAAGGCTAGTAAAGATATGATTTGGTTACAGAGGTTTATGGAGGAATTGGGAAAGAAGCAAGAGAATAACAGGTTGCACTGTGACAAAAAGAGTGTCGTTCATCTTGAAAATAACTCATCCTTCCATTCGAACACTAAGCATATACAATTCAGGTACCATTTCATATGATTTGTCTTGTAAGATGGACAGTTGAAGTTGGAAAAGAAACATACTAGCCAGAATCTTGCAGACATGTTAAAAAAGAGAGTAACCAAGGAGAAATTGAGTTCTTTCTCATTTTTAGTTGGTCTTCAAGCATGAAGGTGAAGATGAGAAATTTTCCAGGTCTAAGAAGGATCATATTCTAGAAGATAGAGAATCAGTGGAGTTGTTGTGATATGTCTTCAAGTGGGAGATTGTTGGTTATGGGGCCTGATTATCTTCCTAATTCATAAGTCTTTGTTTTCATTCATGTTTATACCCCATTAAGACTCTACACCCCAGAATAATATACACCCCTCCATGTAGGGGGGTTGCAGTGGGGAATTTCCTCCCATGTGGGTTCCAGGGGTCTCATCCCCCCGGTTGGGGGGTCTAGGAGACAACAAGGGGTCAGGGTCGAAGCCCTCGAAGGAAAAATTTCCTTGTAAATATATATTGTAAATTCATAGTCAATCTTGACCGTTCATTCTTAAGTCACATATCTAATGGTAGAGATTGTGTTAGGTTTTTTTTACCTAGAAGGAAACCCTCTTTTATGAGAGAATTTTATTGCGACTGTGTATTATTGGGAATATTGTATTCTCAGAGAGGAGAATGTGAGAGAAATAAGAGGAATTTATAATGGGTGTGTTGTAGGTTGTATCCCTTCATTTGTTAGATAATAATAAATGAAGGACCTCACAATTTCTCTGGTGGACGTAGCCCACACTGGGTGAACCATGTATATATGTGTCGTTATTTTATTGTGTATATATTGTGCTTTATTTCTGCATTTGTCTTATTTTATTGCTTTGCAATCCTATTTTTCTAACAATAACTACTAATATCTTTGTGAACTTCGCCTGCTTGAAATATCATAGAGAAATTCCTAAAATAAGAATAGTATGAATAAAAAAGGATGAAGGGTCTTAATCATCGACAAAAGACGAGAATTAACAAAAAAATTGACCATGTAATGGTAAATCCCGACCACTGAACTCATGAGATTACCGGGTACTGACGTAAAAACTCCAAGTCTAAGGTAAAACCCCCTCGAAACAAATACGAAAGTAAAACTACTGTGACCAATTATAAAAACTATAGTCATTACATTATAGGGAAACATATATATAATAAAAATAAATTCGACAAGAGATATGGTCGGAAGAATAAAGGTTCAACTCCAACTACAAACTAATATTCTGAAGGATTATACTTAGGAAATATTATTAAGTTAAGCTACCACCATAGTTATAGGAAACCACAAATGGTTATGATAGGTCTTACCAGTTAAAGGATTCGAAACTAAAATCTTTGAAAAGACTCACAGCAATATCGAGGAAGCTACAAATGCCTAGAGCGTTTACCCAATAAATTTCTTAGGAAACAAAAAAAAGAATGGGGTAACCATACTTGATCTCTGTAAACTCATAAATGGGAAAACCTCTCAAGAACACAGAGCCGAGGGAAGGAAGTGAATAACACAAAATGAGCTAAGTGTGGGAGTGGTAGGATAGATAAAGAATATGACAAGGAAACCTAATGTATGGAGGAATAACAAACCAACACGTATGCATATTTTAGGATAACGACCGAATAATCCTCCTCTACATCAATAGGTGGTTCATGCAGGAATTTTGCATTAAAAATGATCCACATAGGGAACTATATAATGAGGAAAAGTTGACGAATGTTTATTTCAATATAGGTATTGTTGACGATTAAAATCACAACGAAGTTTTCCCCTCAAAGTGTTGCTAAAGCCTATTATTATAAAAGATAAATAATACTAGTAGGTGGGACCCCCTTGTATTTTGGAGATTAGGTTTGGTTCTTATTTGATGTTTTGCTATTGTTCAACACTACTTTCATGGTGATAACATCTTGGTTTATTGGCAATGGATAAGGCATGTTCTATGTTTTTTTTTGCTGCTCTACGCTCAAGTTTTATTTTACAACAACCTATGTTATCCTTTGTTATCACTGCTATTTGTTATGAGATCTATTACTACGAGACCTTCACAACAAACATGTTAGAAACAACACATACAAACAATTGGAAATAAATTAAGGCAATGCAATAAGACACAAGGTAATTAAACTATGAAAACATACTACTATACATGCATTGGAATTTAAATGGTCATTGTTAAACCTAGCAATAAGCTAATGGTTATGCAATTTATTGAGTTATATGGAACATGGTTGATTTATGTTATGGCATAATTTATATATGATGTGGGTGGTGCGTTTGACAAATGACAGATGCTAATTCCAATGCATGGTTTAATGGATGGTTAATGGATTAATAGATGGCGTGTACTAATGAGTTAATGGACTGGGAATGGAGGTGATGTGCAATTAATACATGTCACCTTTAATCCTTCCACCAACTGCCACCATATTCAGGCTATTTTTCAAACTATGTTTCTATGGTTAGGCTCCAATTTTCGAGTAGAGAGGAATTGCTTGGCCAACTCGTGTTTTAAGGTGTTTTGATTACATGTATGTATTTTTTTGGCCATCCATGAGTCTACTATGTTTATGAAATGGATATTGGATCGAATGTATGGGTTGTGTTTTCCTTAAGTATGGAAATTGTGCGAAATTGTGAGTTTCTTTGGATTGAATCATTGATGGCTTTCTCTGCAATAATGTTTGAAGTCACAGTGTTGTTGGTCGTTCTGAGCATTAGTAGCCATAAAGGCTCTCTGTCATCCATGTTGTTTTTAGTTGAGTGGTTTTGTTTGTCTTGACTAGCTGGCTGTCTTCACACTTTTTGTCCCACCATACCCATTCTTTGGATTTTATGGGGTTTAATGGTTGGAAGTGCTTTGTGTCACTACGCATTGTTCACTTGGGCATTGGGTTGTTTTCACTACTAATGGTCATGCAGTGGGTTATATTGTTTCTTCTTGGCCTTGTTTCCACCTCAACATTCTATTTGGTTGACTAGAGAGCCATGAGGGTTATACCCTACATGTGCTAAGTATCATTACAAGGCCAAAACGAAGCCTCGGTCATCTATTCATAACCTCTCTTGTCACGGGATTCGTCACCCTATCCAAAAAGTAAATTGTGGTATTCTCTGTGTATACACCGTCGGTCTTAGAGGTTTTCACCATTAAGATGAGTCGACTCTAGTCTACATGTGTTGGCCATAGAGAAAACCCTTAAATCCTCAAGTCTGAGGGTTGATAGAGAAGACTGTCATGGCCTGTAGGGTTTACTATTGGTTATTGTAGATTGGCATGTATTGTTGATAGAGTTGATTACAAGCTTTCCCAGTTGATTATGTAACAATGGTGTTGGTTTTGATATCTAGTCACTACATGTGTTATTATAATGGATAAGCTCTGCATGGTTAATTGGACAAATCAAATACACATTCGCTCTCCTCATGTTTAAATGAATTGATAACCTAGCATTGTTTTTAATTGAGTAAGTCACAATGTCGCTTCATGTCAATGCGTGGGTATGTGTGGCATTCCTACAACATGTTAGGTCAGGTTGTTGATTATTATGATAGTCCAAGTAATAGGCTATACATTGAAATTGGTTGATTGACGATTGAGGTTAATACACAGTCATTGTCTTTTGCATTGAAGTTATCAGGATGTTAACTCCACATTAGTTACAATTGTTTAATGATGTTTCGTGTGTGATGCATTTGTATGTGTGGTGTTCCTACACCATGAGTAAATGATCACTGTAACTATGTGTGTTTTGATCAAATGGTTATTGCAACTAGGACAAATATGGAAATTACATCCACTGTATGCGTTATGGTTATTTGATTTCCTCATCAAGGATGGGCACAAGTTTTTACACAGTATGGTTTGGTTGCAGTTTTATTAATTTGAGCAATACTGTTGATACCTCTTTGTATTGGATTGATATATTAGCACGATAGGTTGATTTAATGATACTGTGACTATGTGTTTAAAATTTTCAAATGGGAATGTTGCATCATGGTAATTATCACATGGTTATCCATTGTACCTATTATCGATACTATTTGATTGCGCAATTAGGGAAGGTCACGGTTTTTAAACATGGATTTGTTTCACTTTGATCGACTAGTGTTATGATATTGGGCATGCTGTTGTTGCCTCATTGTGTTGGATATCCCATCATTTTGAATGTTAGAGTCAACGGAAATTGGACCTGTACAGTCTCAGAAATACACTTGCATTTTTTCAAATGGCTACGCATTTCACAACATAGTGTGAGTTTAAATGGTGATTCATTATCTGGATCTTTAAATGACAAGTCGGGATCTTCCAAGTGAAATATGGAGCATTGTGTTGACTATCCACTATGTATGTTAAATGAATTTCATGCATTTAAAAAAATGAAAACAACAAGTTCTGCAACAATATAACTGCATTGCAATTTAATTATTGAAAGAATTTAAAGAAATAATCGAGCATGATTTTTTATTTTTTCATTTGATGAGAAAAGTGGAAGAAAATGACTGTGTATTCATTTGGGAATTGCTTATGAATAAATGAGGAAAAACAGAGCTCCCCTATAGATTGTTGTATGCATATTGTTTTGTTTGTTGACATTGTGTTAAATATTTGATTATGAACAATGAACTAGTTAATGCATAGAGTTGTGTGAACTATACACAATGGTTGTTAATTGGGTCACAATGGTCATTTGGTTGGTGTATTTCATTTTATAGAATGGTTATTTGGATTAATTAATTTATTTTATGAACAATACTCGCTCTCTTTCCCCACCATTATTTCTCTTTTCGCTAATTACAACCCCATTGCCTTCCCACATTCATTTTTCACTCCATGTTCTAAGAGTGGTTACAGTCGAGAAGAATTATGTATTGAAGCAATTGGAAGTAGCAGTGTCTTCGTTGGATTACAATGATGTTTTATTTGGGTTGCATTACATTTGATTGTTGTTGTCTTTGATAATTAATCGTGTTCTTTTCCCCCTCATCATATCATGTTTCTCTCAATACAAACTCCTCACATATCCCAGGAACCTTATTCACCCCCTGCTCATTGATAAACAGTTAAAAAAATTGTATGGAATTGATTGCATGAGTCTGATACATTGTTGAGCCAAATATATTTCATACTTTTAAGAGTTGTCATGTATGGTTATTTAAAAGACTATTTTCTAATCAATCATGCATGCAAGAATTGGTTTTTTTAGCTGAGGTAGCCATGGTCGAGGAAACCGAGGGAGAGGTAATTGGAGTAGAGGCCATAGAAGGCCAAGGTTCTCCATACATTTTGGTGTTGACTCACAAGAGCTTGGCCATATTTTTTAGGTCGTATTTTTCAATTGGATTGGGAAAGGAGTGGTCCAACCTAGGCCCAAAAGGCCTCCTTTCCAAGTTTCACAAGCCATTGGTAATATTGTGCCTCCTCATGTCTCATTGCAACCCGAAGATTATGAAAATCACGAATGGCAAGAGATTGTCCACCCGACAATCCCCCAACATCATGGCTGGACCAATTTATACCTACCTTCTCCTCCGCCTATTATTCCCATTATCCAAGATGCCCCTTCCCACTCACCAGTGTAGTCCTCTCATGCTAGAAAAAGGTTGAAAACTGAGGCCCACCATGCCCTTCACAAAGGAAAATCCATTGTTGCCCTTTCCTCACCCTCCAATGGCTCTGACAAATCTGTGTCTTCCCGAATGTAGTTGAGGGACAATTGTTCCCACATGATTAACGATATTAGGTCTAAAGGCTTAGTGTAGCCAAAGGAAAATTCAGGAAAATCGAAAGGTGACAACAACAATCAAGGAAAGATTGCATCTCAGAGTGGGAAATATGGCTTTTGAGTTTTTATTTTATCTATTGTTGATGATAGTTGACTTCATAAGTTTTGGACAACATGTTTTATTTTTGGATATATATATTTTTTGGAAATAATTTCAAATATCATGAGATAAATTGTCAAATGTTAAATGGGGGTCACAAGGAGGTGTGTTTTTCTTAAGTAACTAATATGTTATAATTGTTAAGAGCTAAAGGGAGTCAGAAGGGGTCCCACCTACTAGTTATTATTTATTTATAACCCTTATTATTATTATTACTTTCCCCCTAACTAAAAGTTGGTTGAGTTTTTAATTAACTTAACTAATGAGTTGGTTCAACTACTTCAACCAACTCTAATTTGTTTAAAGGAAAATGAAAGGGATGAACAAAAGAGGATAGAAGGAGAAGCATACTAAGATTTTATCTTTGAGTTTATGTTGAGATAGTTCAGTTTTCATTCATTCCTTCATTTATCAGAACCCTAATTCATTTTATGATAGCAGGGTCTTCTTGTAGACATCAAGATTCAGGGTTGAATTATATCATTAAGACACTTGTTTTTCAGAGGTGTTGATCTATCTTTGATAGTCTGTGTAGACTTGTATGTTTTTAAATTACTTTTCATCATTGACAAAGGATATTGTGCAGAGTCAAGTGGGTGACAATCTGTGGAAAGTTGATCCATCTTTTAGAGTTCAGTTTTTTATTTTCTGTCAGAGGTCCTTTTGTATGTTCCATCGAGGATGTCTAAGTTTTACTTTGGTCTGAAATTTCTGCATGAAATTTTGTAAAAGACTGACTGTTTGGTGAATTGGAATGAAATAAAGGATTTATTTATGTCTCATCTGTCTTGATTATCATCTTGGTGTCTTTACTTATGTCTTTACATTCATTTTAGCAACTGTTATACTCAGAAAATTACATGAAAAGTCAATTTCCAGCAAGCTTTTTATTGATAAAAGACTATCCTAAGCACTTGTAATTAATACTTGTGAGTTAGGATGTTATTTTTGTTGGCTATAAAAATAGGGTGAGATTCCCTTCTATTTTTCTCTAGCCAAGCAGAATCTGAAAATGCTTTAGTAAGATCATTTCATATCTTTTCCTCATCATTTATTTGGCGACCATACTGGGGAGATCTTCGATATCTCTCTAGTTAATTTTTATACTTGATTTTCATCGATACATCTATTTTTATGATATTGATTCTTTGACTGTTTTATTTCTTAATGATTGTTCCTATTGCAAGGAAACCCAATATTGAGCCCGGTCTCCAAGACCAAACTAACATTGCTTTGAACTTGTTCAATACCACTTTGGACACTGCCAATACCCTTGTTGAGCTTAACCTTTCTTTGGCAGCAATTGAACGATATATTAGTGCTCAAGAATGATTGGAAGCTAGACATAGACAACCTAGAAATCAGCAGTAAACTTTTATTTCTTTAGTTTTAGCCTTTCTTTCATGTCCTTAGACTGTTGTGCTTCTAGAAGAAGAAGAGTCTTATCACCTGAAATCAATCCTATTTCTGAAATAGCAAGAAGGAACGTTGTGTTATCTTCCGAACAAACTTCTCTAAGGAGAACCTTATCTGATTCATCCAATTCAACATTTTTTCCCTCATCTATCATCCACAAGATGGAATCTAGTGGCGGCTCTAGTGGCACGAGAAGTGATTCCTCTTCTCAGTGTTCATCATTGTCAGTGATTGGTAGTTTATATAACTACCATATCCCTATCCAATCGACAAAAAATCCCACCAAAGTCATTAAAAAGTATGGACTTTTTAAGTTTGAAGAAGACACTACAATCACACCATGGCATGTGTTCTCTCCTCTTAACCTAGCACCGACTACTCGACCACTTCCTAAATTCAAAGAACATCTTCCTAGGTTTCCAGGAAATAACACTGTCACTACAAATGAATACCTGGTGGAATTTTCCAATGCTTTTCATAACATAGAGGCCAATAACAATGATACTTGCATGCGCTTATTCGCAATTCCTTGGAAGGAAAGGCTGTGGCCAATTTCTTTGACCTTCCTCCTAAAATTCTATCTACTTGGGAGAAGTTAATATATTAGTTTAGATCCACTTATGGGCAAACTAAAATCCCAACCGAGAATTTAGGAGAGTATAATAAGGTTACCTATAAGGATGGTGAATCCATCAAGTCCTTCAACTTGTGTTTAACCAAGTTATACAATCAAATCTCCAAACTCATTTTCCCTCAGAACCAATCCACTTTCATGCATTATTGCAATGAATTCCCTTCCCCCTGTCATCATAGGCTTGAGGAAAAACCCATTGAGAATCTTGATTCTGCTCTGCATACTTTCTCAGAGTATGAAGAACATCTTGAAAGAACAAGTTTTCCCCAAGAAGAATCGGTTAAGCATACGGACATGTCTGCCCTCTTGCAGCTAGTACAAGATATGAATAATCGTATGATACCTTTCGAGCAAAAGGGAACTGTCTCCCCTCTCAACCCTGGAGCTTCATCCTCTTCGAAAACACCCTTTATAAATCCTCTTGAAAATAATTTTTAGCCTAAAGTTATCTTGCCTCGAAGTTGGTGTAACTTCTGCGAGGAACACCACGAGGAAACCACATGTGAGGTAAAGAAGAGTGCCAAAGATAAGATATTTGGCAAGATACTTGAAGATAGTATTGTTGTCCTTGATTTTTCAGAGCCAAAAGATGTCATGGTAATCAATACTAGGAACAAATCCTATGCTCCTAAGGGAAAATTTGATCCTCCTCACAGTTCTTCTAGCCCGAGCTCATATTCACCCGCTGCTATTGTTCAGGTTCCTAAGATTCTTGAGAGTCAAAGAATTACTCCTCCTCTCACCTATTCCAAATACAATATCTTGAATCAGTTGGCCAAGATCAAGGAATATGCAACCCTTCTAGACATGGTTGTCGTCCCTGAACAATAGATGCATCTGAAACAATTCATTGAAGGAAAATCTTTCGTTGTAGCCAATATTTTTGAAGAGGTAAAAAAAGAGGATTCTTTTATAAATATATTAGGCATACATAAATTTAGATACCCTGTAAAAAATCCCCCTTTTTATATTTCTGTAAATATTATGGATAAGATTGCCCATTGTTGCCTCATTGATGGCAGTTCGGGCCCAAGTGTGATGTCGAAGATTATTATGGAAGAGTTAGGATTGTCTTGTACAAATGAAAAAACCAGAAGCATTCTCTCCTATAATAGTCTACAAAAAAAAAACTATAGGTGATATTAAGGATGTGACCTTGGTTTTATGCGTGCATCCTAAAATAAGGACAACCCTCAACATTCAGGTAATTGATATGCCTATAAGAAATTAATCAATTATATTGGGAAGAGATTGGCAAGCCCTAATAGGTGGATACCTCTCACTTGATGGAACACATTTATCTGTTCCTTAGAATGGTAAGAAAATTATATTCCTTAGTGAGGAAAGAATTTCACCCTACATAGAGAATGTTCTGCAATCTAGTGTAAACTATATCAAAGGGGACCTAGGAGTGTATTCCATATTTGTTGAGGAGGATACTATTCCTTTGGAACTAATCGATTTAGATGATGATATGTGACATATGAACTTTGATGGTTCACGCTCTAATGACGGTAATGGGGCTGGAATTATCTTGGTTTCCCCTGTAGGAAAAATTCATAATTTGTCTTACAAGTTAGAGTTTGATTGTACAAGCAATGCCACTAAATTCTAAGCTTTATTATTAGGAACTGAAAATTCCCTTAATATTGGTTGTGGTCACCTTTCAAGTTTTGAAGATTCCAAGCTTGTTGTGAACTTGATATGTAAGATATGGTCTCCTAGCAATAAGATGATGGAAAGTTACTGCCAAACTATTTGGGCGCTTATCTCAAACCTTATATCTTTCAACATTACTCATGTTAAGAGGGAGTTGAATTCAATGGATAATCGGTTAGCTGTGTTTGCATCTTCTTCTAATGAACAACTTTTTCCTCACAAGACTTATTGTTCTTTTCAATCTCTATATTGTCCATATATCCCTGACAATGTAGAATCTTGGCAGGCCCTCCCTAACAATGAGATAATTTGCGCTTTCATTCAATATGAATCTCTTAAACCCAAGGAAATCACATCCATATAAGACAACAAAGTTTGTTTTGATCGAGTGATGTAGGAAATAAATACAAACACGGAGAAGAGCAGTCAAGAAGGAAGGTGGGTGAAACCATCTCTTGGGATATTGGGGCACTCGAATATTCAAGGAACACTAACATAAGTACCCAATGTTCTGATAAATAAGAAATGGAGTTTGCCAAGATACTTGGTGGATTTCAAAAGGTTTCTTCGTGTCCTTATACAAATCTTCATGGTTTTGATCGTGGTCTCCTACAGAATGATATTCCCATCAAGGAAAGCATGAAACTAGTTATTCAAGAACAAAGATCTATTAACTCTACATTTAAAGTAATTTCTCAAAGGGATTTGGAAAAATTCTTAAGGGATGGAATTATTTTTTCAGTCCACCCTGAATGGGTTTCCAATTGGGTACTTTCTTCGAAGACCACTAATCATTTTAGAACCTACATTAATTTTCTCACTCCCAGTTAGGCTATTATGATAAATCCTTTTCTTCCCCTCAATTTGGAAGTAATTTTGCAGCAGGTTGTAGAGTCATAGTTGAGGACGTTACTTGACAGTTTTTTGGGTTACATGAAAATTAGGGTAAAAGGGGAAGATGCTTACAAAACCAATCTTATCTTAGATTGGGGTACCATGACCTATAAATTCTTGTGTTCTGGCCTAGATGATACAATTATCTCTTTCAAAAGACCTATACACACAACTTTCGATGAATTGGTCAGTATCCATCTCTATCTTGATGATCTAATTGTGTACGTCAAAGGGATGATAATTACATCAAAGTTCCAAGTATTTTTTCTGGGTCCTTTCAAAATTGATTTTGTCTTGGATGCTAACTCTTACTTTTTAAAATATTTATAGAAGCAATTGTTTTCCTAGAGTACTAACAATTCTCATGTCAAATATTGCAAGGGACCAACGTGAAAAGTTCTAATGTTGTTTGGATTTTCTGTGTATTAGTAGCCTAGCTCTGCTTTCATTTTTGAGCTTCTTTTTCTCTGATTTATGATAATTTGACTTATTGTTTCTGTTTTAAAACTTTTCTTTCTGCTTTTTCATTTCTATCTTTTATTTGTTGTTGTTTTAATTTCAACAATTTTACTTCTATCATGTTTTTTTTTCCTATCATCTTTTAGTTAATTTGGTAAAAATAGGATGTTGGATCAATTCTTCCATAGTGAAACTCCTGCAAAGCATTGTTAGTCAATAAAAATCAAGATTACAAAATTGTTATGATGTTTCATTCGAAGTACCCCTGAAATTTTTATATATCTCCACTGCTATCTTATAAAGAACTGGTTATCTCCCACTTCTTCTTGCCATTTCTTCATCCATTGATATTTTTAAGAGAAAGTCAAAAAAAAAAATTCTCCTTGAAGTTAAGAGCATATTTCAGTTGGATGATTATGCATACAATGGTAAATCCCCTCATACTTATCACATTCCATGAGTTATTCCCAAATTCCCGGTCATTTTCTCCATTAAATCTGTTCACTTCCCCCTGTTGCATAATCTTCCTGGTTATATCTTATTTAACTACTATTCTTGGTCTACAAAACCATGAATTCTAAGTTCTAAATCTACTGAAAACATATTTCCCTATGGAGTCGCCAATTTGTTGGCGATTAAAATCACAACGAAGTTTTTCCCGCAAAGTGTTGCTAAAGCCTGTTATTATAAAAGCTAAATAATAATAGTAGGTGAGACCCCCTTGTATTTTGGATATCAGGTTTGGTTCTTATTTGATGTTGTTCTATTGTTCGACACTACTTTCATGGTGATAACATATCAGTTTATTGGCAATGGATAAGGCATGTTTTATGTTTTTTTCTGCCGCTCTAGGCTCAAGTTTTATTTTACAATAGCTTATGTTATCCTTTGTTATCACTGTTATCTGTTATGGGATCTATTACTAGGATACCTGCACAACGGACATGTTAGAAACAACACATACAAGCAATTGGAAATAAATGAAAGAAAGCAATGCAACAAGATACAAGGGAATTAAACTATGCAAACATACTACTATACATGCATTGGAATATAAATGGTCATTGTTAAACCTAGCAATAAGCTAATGGTTATGTGATTTGTTGAGTTATATGGAACATGGTTGATTTATGTTATGGCATAAGTTAGATATGATGTGGGTGGCACGTTTGACAAATGAGAGATGCTAATTCCAATGCATGGTTTAATGAATGGTTAATGGATTAATGGTTGGCGTGTACTAATGAGTTAATGGACTAGGGATGGAGGCAATGTACATTTACTGCACGTAACCCATAGACCTTCCACCACCCGCCACCCTAATTGGGATATTGTTCAAACTTTGTTGTTGTGGTTAGGCTTCGACTTTCAAGTAGAGAGGAACCGCTCGACCAACTCTCATTTTAAGGTGTTTTGATTAGAGGTGTGTCTTTTTTTGGCCATCCATGAGTCTACTCTGTTTATGAAATGGATATTAGCTCGAATGTATGGGTTGTGTTTTCCTTAAGTATGGCAACTGTGTGAAATTGTGAGTTTATTTGGATTGAATCTTTGATGGATTTCTTTGCAATAATGTTTGAAGTCACAATGTTGTTGTTCGTTTTGAGTGTTATCAGCCGTAAAGGCTCTCTGTCATCCTTTCTGTTTTTAGTTGAAGGGTTTTGTAGGTCTTGAGTGGATGGATATATTCACGCTTTTCGTGCCACTATACCCATTCTTTGTATTTTATGGGGTTTAATGGTTGGAAGAGGTTTGTGTCACTACACATTGTTCACTTGGGCATTGGGTTGTTTTCACTAGTAATGGTCATGCAATGGGTTATATTTCTTCTTCTGAGCTTTGTTTCCACCTCAACTTTGTAGTTGGTTGAATGGAGAGCCATGAGGGTTATACCCTGCATGTGCTAAGTATCGTTACAAGGCCAAAATGGACCCTTGCTCCTCTGTTCATAACCTCTCTTGTCACAGGATTCGTCACCCCGTCCACAAAGTAAATTGTGGTATTCTCTATGTATACACCATCAATCTTAGAGGTTTTCACCATTGATAAGATTCGACTCTAGTCTTTCCGTGTTGTCCATAGATCAAACCCTTAACTCCTCAAGTCTGAGGGTTGATAGACAAGACCGTTGTGGCCTATCGGGTTTACTATTGGTTATTGTAGATTGGTATGTATTGTCGACAGAGTTGATTATAGACTCGCTCAGTTGATTATGTGAAAATGGTGTTGGTTTTGATATCTAGTCACTTCATGTGTTATTATAATGGATAATCTTTGCATGGTTAATTGGACAAATCAAATAGACAATCGCTCTCCTTGTGTTTAAATGAATTGAGAACCCAACATTGTTTTTAATTGAATAAGTCACAACATCACTTCATGTCAATGCATGGGTATGTGTGGCATTCCTACAACATGTTAGGTCGGGTTGTTGTTATTAGGACTGTCCAAGTAATAGGCTCAGTATTGAAATTAGTTGATTGACGATTGAGGTTGATACACAATCATTGTATTTTGCATTGAATTTATCAAGATGTTAACTCAACATTAGTTACAATTGTTTAATGATGTTTCGTGATTGATGCATTTGTATGTGTGGTGTTCCTACACCATGAATAAATGATCATTGTAACTATGTGTTTTTTGGTCAAATGGTTATTGCAAATGGGACAACTATGGAAATTCCATCCAGTGTATGCGTTTTGGTTATTTGATTTCGTCATCAAGGATGGGCACAAGTTTTTACAAAGTATGGTTTGGTTTCACTTTGATTAATTTGAGAAATACTATTGTTTCCTCTTTGTATTGGATTGATATCTCGACATGATAGGTTGAGTTAATGATAATGTGACTATGTGTTTAAAATTTTCAAATGGGAATGTTTCATCGTGGTAATGATGGCATGGTTATCCATTGTACCTGTTATCGATATTATTTGATTGCGCCATTAGGGAAGGTCACAATTTTTAAACATGGATTTGTTTCATTTTGATCTACTAGTGTTATGCGATTGGGCATGTTGTTGTTGCCTTGTTGTGTTGGATAGACAAAGATTTTGAATGTTAGATTCAAGGGAAATTGGACTTGTACAGTCTCAAAAATACACTTGCATTTTGTCAAATGGTTGTGCATTTCACAACATAATGTGAGTTGAAATGGTGATTTGTTATCTGGGTCTTTAAATGAGAAGTCAGGATCTTGCAAGTCAAATATGGATCATTGTGTTGACTATCTACTATAAATGTTAAATGAATGCCATGCATTTTAAATAGTGACAAGCACAATTGTTGAGACAATATAACCACATTGCAATTTAATTATTGAAAGAATTCAAAGAATTGAAATACATAATTGAGCATGATTTTTATGTTTGAATTTGATGAGCAAAGTGGAAGTAATTGAGTGTGTATTCATTTGAAAACTGCTTATGAATAAATGAAGAAAAACAGAGCTCCCCTACAAATTGTTGTATACATACTATTTTGTTTGTTGACATTGTGTTAAATATTTGATTATGAATAGTGAACTAGTTAATGCACAGAGTTGTGTGAACTATACACTGTGGTTGTTAATTGGGTCACAATGGTAATTTGGTCAGTGTATTTCCTTTTATAGAATGGTTATTTGGATTACTTAATTAATTTTATGAACGGTACCCGCTCTCTTTCCCCACTATTATTTCGATTTTCGCTAATTACAACCTCATTTTCTTCCCACATTCATTTTTCACTCCATGTTCTAAGATTGGTTATAGTCGAGAAGAATTTGGTATTGAATAAGTTGGAAGTAGAAGTGTCTTGGTTGGATTACAGTGATGTTTTCTTTGGTTTGCACTACAATTGATTGTTGTTGTCTTTGAGCAGTAACTGTGTTCTTTTCCCCCTCATCATATCATGTTTCTCTCAATACAAACCCCTCACATATCCCAAGACCCTTTATTCACCCCTTTCTCATTGATAAACAATTAAACAATTTGTATGGATTGGATTTCATCAATCTGATACATTGTTGAGCCAAATCTATTTCATATTTTTAAGAGTTGTCGTGTATGGTTATTTAAAAGACTATTTTCTAATCAATCATGGATGCAGGAATTAGTTTTTTCAGTCGAGGCATCCATGGCCAAGGCAACCTAGGGAGAGGTAATTAGAATAGAAGCCATAGAAGGCCAAGGTTGTCCATACATTTTGATGTTG
Organism: Picea engelmannii; assembly: GCA_009831015.1. Classification (NCBI taxonomy): domain Eukaryota; kingdom Viridiplantae; phylum Streptophyta; class Pinopsida; order Pinales; family Pinaceae; genus Picea; species Picea engelmannii. Next base: position 1,112,763 of record ML778888.1, read on the forward strand.
ACTCACAAGATCTTGGCCAATTGTTTCAGGAAGGATTTTTCAAATGGATTGGGAAAGGAGTGGTCCAACCTAGGCCTGAAAGGCCTCCTTTCCAAGTTCCACAAGCCCCCTATATTCATGTGCCTCCTCATGTCTCATTGCAACCCGAAGTTTCTGAAAATGATGGATGGAAAGAGATTGTTCACCCGGAAGTATCCCAACATCGTGGCTGGCCCAATTTATCCCTACCTTCTCCTCCACCTATTATGCCCATTGTCCAAGATGCCCCTTCCCACTAACCAGTGCAATCCTCCCATGCTAGGAAAATGTTGAAAATCGAGGCCCACCATGCCCTTGACAAAGGAAAATCCACTTATGCCCCTTCCTCGCCCTCCAATGGCTCTGGAAAATCCATGTTTTCCCAGATGCATTTGAGGGACGATTGTTCCCACGTGATAACTGAGATTAGGTCTAAAGGCTCAGCGTAGCCAAAGGAAAGTTCAAGAAAATCAAAAGGTGACAACAACAATCAAGGAAATATTGCATCTCAGAGTGGGAAATATGGCTTTTGAGTTATTATTTTATCTATTGTTGATGACAGTTGACTTCAAAAATTTTGGACATGTTTTATTTTTGGATATATATATTTTTTGGAAATAATTTCAAATATCATGAACTAAATTGTCAAATGTTAAATGGGAGTCACAAGGAGATGTGTTTTACTTAACTAACTAATATTTTATGATTGTTAAGAGCTAAAGGGAGTCGCAAGGGATCCCACCTACTAGTTATTATTTATTTATAACCCTTATTATGATTATTACTTCCCCCCTAACTAAAATTTGGTTGAGTCTTTAATTAACTTAACTAATCAGTTGGTTCCACTACTTCAACCAACTCTAATTTGTTTAAAGGAAAAGGAAAGGGAGGAACAACATAGGATAGAAGGAGAAACATACTAAGGTTTTCTCTTTGATTTTATGTTGAGATAGTTAAGTTTTCATTCATTCCTTAATTTATCACAAGCCTAATTATTTTTGTGATAGAAGGGTCTTATTGTAGACACCAAGATTCGGGGCTAAATTACATCATTCAAACACTTGTTTTTCAGAGGTGTTGTTCTATCTTTGATAGTCTGTGTAGACTTGTCTATTTGTGAATTAATTTTCTTGACTAACAAAGGCTATTGTGCAAAGTCTAGTGGGAAGCAATCTGTGGGAATATGATCCAACTTTTAGAGTTCATTTTTTGTTTTTCTATCATAGGTCCTTTTGTATGTTCCATCGGGGATGTCTAAGTTTAACTTTCGTCCTAAATTTCTTCATGAA
>ML778889.1:0-11433 GCA_009831015.1 Picea engelmannii
TATTCTGCATATTTTTCTTTTGAATATCCTTTCTTAGTGTGACAACCTCTGCTTCCAAGTTTCCAATGATCTTGTCCTTTTCTTCTAGTTGTTCTTTGAGTGCTTCTTCAATTATTTTATCTTCTTCTATTTGAACCTTCAATCTTGTGATCATTTGTTGTAGTTCTCGAGTGTCATTTTTCTTGTCTAGTTCTGCTTGTAGTTTCTTGTTTTTCTTCTTTTCTCTTTTGATAACTTCTATGGCACACATTAATTCTTTTCGATAGTCAACTTCCGCCTCTTCAATTTATTCTTCGACTTCTTCACATTCTTCTTAAGCTTCTTCATATTCTTCTTCGGAGTCTTCTTTGTCAGAGTCTTTTACTGCCTTGAATAGAACTCTTCCTGTCTCATTGTCACTGACTTCATCTTCATCTGATGATGAGATGTCTTCTTTGGTGTATAAGCTTTTCTTGAAAACTTTATTTGTAGTTCTTTTGCCTTTAAATGTGTTTTTTCCTTTTGAGTAACCTTCATCATTTCTCTTTTTCTTATGAGGACATTTGTTAGCAAAATGACCAATACCATGACAATTAAAACAAATTAAAGGGAGCTTACCTCCAGGGGTGATTTTAAGAACCCCCCCTAAATTTATATGTATAAAAAATGGGTGAATCCCCATTATACATAGGAAAAACTGAAGACTATTTTGTTAATAATATAATGTGCATATATAATTTTTTGGCAAATCTTTTAGTCAATTATATAATCTTGTAAAATCTTGGCGAATCTTTCACTGAATTATAAACTCTTGTAAAATCTTGACAAGTCTTTCTCTGAATTATAAAACCTTGTAATGCCTTGCCATTTTTTTTGATAAAATATAAAACCATATATAATAATAGGAAAATGTATTCAATAAATTGTACTATACTCATTTTACATATTTGGAAAAAGAAACATAATTTTCCCATCCTCAAGACAATGTTTCAAGCATTAGGGGTTATGTTTGTCAAGGTTCTCACTATACACTCTTGCATATCCCTCTATTAGTTTTGACGATATTTCACCACAAAGTTCATATGTGTTGATCATGGCCACCACTTCTGTCAAGATCAAGATATATTAATCTTTTCTCTACCACTTCTATTATGGATTCTTTATTACTAATTCATTGATTATGAAAGGACCCTTCAAACAAGTTCATCATAGGATGTTCTGAAATACGAGTGCATATAATTCTATCCATCAACAAATTTTTCAATCTCAATTTTGAAACTTCTCACCCTTCTCTTTAACACAAGAATCCCCCAACACATAGCTCACACTAAAACAGAGTTTATCATAAACCCAAAATAAACTTGATCTATCAAGAACGATTTAAACCCTTAAAAAAAAGGCATCCCCGTGAAGCTTATAACCTCACTCTAATAACAAATGTAAGTTTTAAATCTTTGCAAGTGACACAATGCATACAAATTATCAAGTAAAACATAAAGAACAACAATAACACACACACACAATACACAAAGGTTTACCCTGGAAAGTCTTAATCAAGAAAACCATCCTGACATAGAGTCAGACCACTCTCTTCTTCATTGTATTAAATTCATTGTTCACATTACAATATATAGGTATTTCTCAATATCCAAAACCCTAATCCATTAACATAGACTAGATTAAAACCCTAATTTGCAACCATAATCAAGTAACAATGGGATTAAAAAACATTGGTTGAAAATGCACAAAATGGATAAAAAATTGAACCAAAATTTTATTTCGGGGGTTCTTCCCACAAACCCTCAACGGGAGGAGCACCCCCACAATCGACGAGGCAATCACACCCCCAATCCCCTTTGTGCTAGGAAGAAACTAAGTCTACCTACAAAGAATACAACACTTGTCCAACACTAATGAGGCATTAAGTGTGATCCTCATTCACTCCATAAAACATTGATTCTCATAACCACTAAGTCCTTATGTCATTAAATGTCATAAACCCTTATTATCCCCCATTAAGTGATCATCATACAAAATGAGTAAAACAATAATTATAATACAACACAAATACAACCTAGTGATCAATATGATTTTTTTCAATACTTGAAATGATAGTCTTTGGGACAAATTCTCTTTTGAGAACAAGGGTTAAAGAACCTATTCAATTCATTGTAAATAAAACCATCCAATGACCTAAAAATTAGTCAAAAAAAAGTCAATACTAAACTACATGGAAAGATCAAGAAATTCCCTTGACATTAAACATGCTGCAAGGCCAAAATGAACCTCAAATCAAAAACAAAAATAAAAAAAATATTATCACAAATCCAAAAACCTTAAACATCAATGACAAAAAATGAAATTCATGTAAGAACAATAAACCAAAAGGAATTTTGTCAAGTTATATATAGTATTACAATGTCATGATCAATTATATATACTTAATCCTAAAAATATGAATGAATTTTATGATAATTAATGTAATAATTGATGAAAATGTTTTTTTAATTATACTCTCAATCATATATGCTTAATCCATATAATCATTTTCCAGGTTGATGAAAATGATTTTTTTATTCTACTCTCAATCACATATATGTTTATTTATATAATCATTTTCCAACTAATTTTATGATAATTTTTTAATAAATAATACAATAATTAATGAAAATGATTTATGTACTCTACCTTCCTCATGGGCATGTGCAACACTTTGCTAATTGCTTAAGGAAACTGTAATTTATCATTTTAATGAATGAATACGACATCCTTCAAGATCCAAGTAATGAATACGACATCCTACTCCATGCAAGTTAGTGTGGACGTGAGATGAAAACGATTTTATATTTTTACTCTCTGATTTTGTCAACTATACCTTTTATAATTTCATGTCTTTAATAATTTCCAAGGATTCACTACAGTTCCTCTGGAATGCAACAAGTTAATAAAATTGAGTTTTGGTTATTTTACAATATTTTTTTCAATTTTCGTTTTTTCCCTATAAAAATTTGGTGATTTAAATATTCAAACCTAACTTTTTCATGTTTTTAACATTTTCACTGTAACTTAAAAATATATATATCAAATTTCAAATACAATTTTAAAATAAAATTAATTAAAATAAGACTTCAATTTAAAATATGTATATCAAATTTCAAATACAATTTTAAAATAAAATTAATTAAAATGTCATTTCAACTGCACATTCAAAACATATTTTGGAAATTGATATTTTCATTCCCTAACAAACCTTTTTCACATACATTAAAATAAACATATGATCTTTCCAATGCTTTTCCCTTTTATACAGACAAATTCTCCAAAATAATCTTTTTAATATAGTAACATGCACATATATATGGTTTGTCCGACAGTTTCAGCATCCGAGGAAAAGGAAGGGATAGAAATCACAAGTAAACTTTTAACAAAACCATTGATTTCTCTTTTTTTTTTTAGAGTTGTCAAATCTGGATAAAATTGATGAAAGTTAACTAATTATTTATTTTCCAAACAAAAATCAGTAGTTTTAGAGTGCTTTTAAATCTATATTTTCTAATGTCACAACCTCACACACCAAATTGTTTTCCACTGTTACCAAGCCTTTAAGGAAAAAAATATTTTTTCCTTGATCCAATTCAACATAACTGAAAAGAGAAGAATTAAGCAAAATGATGCAACACTTGCTTTGGCAGAAAACCATATTTGTACATAACTTTGGAGCATGATATTGCAGTGATATGTTTTCCAAAGGACTTTGACATGGATAATAAAGTGGAGTTAACTGTCATTGAAGCTCAGTGTCTGATAAAAGAATTACTTGATAAACTTGCACCAAAACAAGCTAGCATTAACATACATACACACAATGCAACAATAAGTGATAGTTTAATAAATTTACATGATTTTGCTCTGCACAGAAATGGAAAGAGTAACATTGAAGCATGTAACCGAAGAGTCGAAATTTGAATCGAAGGCAATGGAAGATAAAATAAAAGAATCTGATATTTTTAACTTTAAAAGATATAAGGTTTCCAGGATATTCAAATCAAGGTCACACTTGGTTCATGAGCACTTAGAGAGGAAAAAGTGAAAAAGGAAATCCTGAGCACTTTTATTTTCCATTTGAGATCTCTGATGGTAGGATTATTTGTGTGCAGGGGAGGCATCCCACTGATGGTTCCCAGAATTCTTATGGGATTTCCTGGCCACTGCAATTGCCACCCAATTCAATTCTGCTTCTTGGTCTAACATTTGTATCTGACAACTATTATGACTATGTGAATCCTTGGTACATTTTGACAACATTGACAGGTTTTGCAAAATTCAAATTGGCATAAGGAAAATAAATGTATAGTGACAGAATGATTTGTTCTTTATCATAGGGGAGAGCTTGTAAAGGCAATGGGATCCTGGATTTCGCACATCATGCATGCTTCTCTAGGTCATAATGTAGAAGTAGATTCCTTGAAATATGGTTATGGGCATGTTTTCTTTGAAAAGGCAGTAGTATACCATGAAGGATTTGGGAATATGTCTATAGATAAAAGGATTATGTACACTGCTAGCCAAGGGAAGGTAGACAGGTACATGGCAATATATGTTTGAGGAAAAGTTGTCCCACTTGGATAACTAGGGTAAGTTTTGAATAGTCCTTTTGCTTAAATAGTTTTAAGTCAAAATACTTCTTACAAAATCATAAAGAAAAAACATGATAGGGCAGCCAAACAATTAGACATATTATGCATAGAAAAGGCCTACTTCACATAGAAGGTTTTCAGATTCCTATGTGGATTTTTACATTGGTTTATAGACTTTGACAGATGTTTTACATGAAGTTGGACACACGATTGAGGGATGTTCAATAGTTGCAAAGTTGGAAGATTTACTTGCATATAGAAGGTAGAAACAATGAGTGGACATGGCCAAGGAAAGGAGTACCGAAAGAAAAGGGGTGGAAGCTTGGTTATCCCCTTTACTAAACACTGTGGAGCCATGGATTGTAGAACAAGCAAAGAAGGTATGAGGCAATCAAGTTGTAAAAAAAGTGTTTGATGCCAGAGCCAGGGATGAAGTGGACAACAGATTGGAAACATGGATGTTTGCGTGTGGCATACCTTTTAATGTGGATCCATTAATTTATTGTCATGGTGTGGTGATGGCCATTAATGATGGACCAAAAGGTTATAAGAGCTTGGGTTACTATAAAATGAGAACCATGTTTCTTGCTTAAGTGAGGGCCTTGATGGATAGGTGTTTAGAACCCATTCAATCCTTTTGGAGAAATTTAAGAGTTAATATTTTGTTTGATGGGTGGAAAAAAATCACACCAAGGCCAATAGTGAACACCATTGCTTCCTTGCCTATGGTTTCAATGTTTATTTCTATTGAGAATTGTTCTATTAAGGAGAGAAACAAAATGTAATAGAGAAAGTTGGGTCTACTAATGTGGTTCAAGTCATCATTTCAAATGCACTGGTTTGCAGAGTTATAGGGTAGGTTGTGGAGACCAGATGTAGGCCCATATTTTGGATTCCTTGAATATTCCATCCATTGAACTTGGCATTGAGAAATTGAACATTGACACACAATGGATATAGGAGCTCATAAGGAAATTCAAAGATCTATTCAATATCATCACAAACCACCACATGTTTCAAGCAATTTTATAAGATGAAAGTAGATGAGACATGCCATGACCCTGATTTCATCATGATAAGGAGTTTTGTCAAGGTCAAGTTGTCAATGCTTCATATGGTTCAATGAGGTGTGGGTTGTATGGAAGAAAAATTCTTTGGAGAAGGAAATAACGATTCAAAAGCTTATTGCAAATGAAGACGATTGGAACAATATTTAATTTTTTCATTAGCTTCACACAACCTTTGGTTTCTTTGAATAGGAAAGATGAGACACACAAGGCTTATTTAGTAAATGTGTATAAAGATATGGACACCATGGTTTCTTTGAATAGGAAAGATGAGACACACAAGGCTTATTTAGTAAATGTGTATAAAGATATGGACACCATGATTGAGAACATGATGGTTGTCATAATGAAATAAAAATCATGTAGTTGAAAACTTTATTGGGTGTGTGAGAACAATAATCATTGATAAGTGGGGGATAAGTTGAACACTCTACAAATTTACCACATGCATTGATTCTGGAATATTATGATGAAGTCTACATTAATGCCAACAATGGGTAAATGAAAGTTACACAAGGACAAGTAGGTGTGTACAAATTTAAAACCATCCATTACAAATATCTTTCCAAATCCCGATGAGTCTACATTTTTTTTTAAACATTAAATTTTATATTAAAATACAAACCCCATTTCCATGGATTGTAGAGTGTGAAAATACAAAATCTAGATAGAGTCAGGACTCCAGACTTGAAGACCTACTTTGCCTGCTAAGACTTTCTATGAATTTCCATGATAAACATTGCATGTATATTTTCTAAATGCCAAAAGATGAGACTGATTTCTTAACTGACTAGCAATATAAATAACTAAGTGATTCATCATTTTCCAATGAACAAATACATTGTAGGACAAAGAAGAAATATTTTTGCCTCTTAATAAAAATTGGTATATAAAGTCAGGAGAAGCAAGGATTAAATGTTATCACTTCATGCTATTATTATTTTTTCCTTTCATTTTTGGTTTTAGTAATAATAACAATATTAGTGCATTGTCCTCTCATTCACATAGAGTCAGGACTCTAGACTTGAAGACCTGCTCTACCTACTGATACATTCTGTGAATTTCCATGATAACCATTGCATGTCTATTTTCCAAAGGCCAAAAGACCAGTCTAGTTTCTTAACTGACTAGCAATATGAATAACTAAATGATTCATCATTTTCCAATGAACAAATACATTGTAGGACAAATAACATATATTTTTGGCTCTTAAGAAAAATTTGTATATAATGTTAGGAGAAACAAAGATTGAATATTGTCTCTTATTGCTACTAATATTTTTTCCTTTTTTTTTGTTTTCAGTAAAATAACAAAATTGTTACATTGTCGTTTTTTTTGGGAATTTCTTAGTGGACATGTAACTGAGGTATATCTATAGCAGATGAGGATCTATATAGATCCAAATTAGTGGGAAGACAAATACTATAACATAGGTGACCAATTTTTTCTAGTAATACCCTACAACAACCTTCTGAGTAACCCCTTTTGTTGTGAGTTATTTGTTGTTTCATGTAGGTTGCATTCCTTTATTGCAATACCTATTGCTACAATGTGATTTATCACCATAGGGATGGGTGTACTATGTCATACGATTAACCTCTTGAGAGTGTAAAATAGCCATAAATGACCACTATAATCTTTAGTTACTGTAATAATTATAAACCAAGCATTCATGAATAAAGTTGCTCCCTGAAATTAGATTGCACCAACAAAATCATGGATGAACTGGATAAATAATGAACACCTATATAAGAATAATGTGCACCTACGTGTATAACTCACCAGATAAATAATGAGAACTTATATAAGAATCAATGCCTAGAGAGACTATTCCCATTGTTTTCACCGATATTGAATCTCATTTTAGACTATTTATCGCCCTACTGATTTGATTTGGGAAAAATATTATTTTTTCCACGTTCCTGCACATCTCTCTCCCCCTCCCCTATCTATAGTTGGATCAACAAAAAAAAAAGGTGGTTTTAGTTAAGGACACCTCCCCTATCTATTGCTGGATCAACAAGAACAAAAGGTGGTTTGAGTTAAGGCCAACCAGCGTGACCATTTACATATACATGGGAGAAATCGTTCCCATTGAAAGCCATGGGAGAAATTACTGACATAAACCCTTGATTCGAGGAAACCCTTTATTCGAGGAGACGGGGGAGAAATATTTTCCCCAAAGCCTTGATTATAGGATATGCAGGGCGATCCACTCACCAAAAAAACTGGAATCCAAAAAAAATGAGGCGAATTGAAAATTTTGTCATGAAATCGGGAGGGTGAACACTCTTTGCACTAGATTTTCCATTTTTTTTTTATGGGACGAATGATCTATTAGATGTATTGTTTAATTTAATATTGGGGCTAAATTTTTTAATTTAAAAAAAAACTACTTTAATAAAAATTCGCCCCTTGAAAAATTTAAACCCTAAAATTTTGCCCATGAGCGAAATTTCGCCCCTAAAATTATCTATGCTTACCTCGATACCTACTGTTGGTTCCCTTGTTCAGTATTTTGACGAAGTTGACCACTTCTTTATCATCTTGTGAGGCTTCACTGCTGCTGCTATATTCTTCTTGTTCCCTTTTCTTTTGCTTTGATCTTTTGGATGCCTTGAAGGTTGCTTCTTTTACATATGGATTTTCCTGCTCAGTTCTCATTTCATATGCTGTGAAGATTCCATGCATTTCATCCATGCTTATTGAGTCCAAATCCGATATTTCTTCTAGTGTTGATATCTTAGGGTTGAATCTCATAGGAAGAGATCTTAGTATCTTTTGAACAGTTACAGATTTTTCAATTTCTTCTCCCAACTATATGATTGCATTCACTGTTTCATCGACTTGTAAGAAGTAGGTTGTGATATCTTCATCTTCCTTCATTTTTAGTTGTTCGAACTGACCTCTGTAAGTCTGAAGCTTTGCTGCTTTAACTTTTGTATCTCCGTCATATATATTTTGAAGCTTGTCCCAAATCTCTTTAGTGGATTTACAGTGTGCAACTTTGGTGAATACCGTATCACTAATACCATTCAAAAGTGCATTTGTGGATTTGGAATTATTCTCACCAAGTTTTACTACTTTGTCATTTATTGGTGGAACTGTTGGTGCTGTGTATCCATCTACAATTGATTGCCAAACTTGAAATCCCTATTCCTGTATATATGTCCTCATCCTTATGCTCCAAAAAACATACTTCTGTCCATCAAACTGTGGTATTCCATTTTTATATGAGTTGGTACTCTCCATGATCTACCTTTTAGTGGTTAAACTGATTTTTGAAGGAACTTGCTCTGATACCAATTGTTGGATTACTGAGAGGGGGGGTGAATCAGTAATAGAGCAATTTAATCCTTTTTAACCATATAATCCAAGTGTTATATCAATGAAACATTATCATCCAATATATGTAGAGTAAATAAGCAATGAAAAAATGAACAAACATTCACATACACAGTACACCAGTGTTTTACGTGGAAACCCAAATCGAGAGAAAACCACAGAATGCTTTTTCTTATATGTCTTGAAGAATTACATTCATTGGAAACACCAACTTCCTTTGTTTTCCAGCTGCAACTGGAAGGAGGCTCCAACCCCCTAGTTTCTTAGGCTACAACCTTAGGGAAGCTCCAACTCCCCAATTCTATGGCTACAACCAGAAGGAGGCTACAACCCCCTATGTTCTCCGGCTACAACCAGAAGGTGGCTACAACCACCTGTCCTTGCCTCACTCAACCGCCCTAAAATAGAAGTAGAATGATGGAACCACTATCACACTATAACTGTGAGATATACCGCTGTAAAACTATACGAATAAATCTGAACCATGCATTAACCTGTACCTCAAACAAGTGCATCAACCATGCACCAACCTGTACCAAATAACTTGTAATCAACATGTATCATAAACAAGTGCATCCAAACATGTACCAAGTATGTACCAATCATGTGTCAACTAATCATCAACTATAATTCATCAATATGTACCAACATCATCAACTATACATCTCATTTATGTGCTAACTCATCAACTACTTGTCTCAACCATGTACTCAACATGTACCTCAACCAAAATCCCTCATCAATTTCATCATCAAAATCTTATTTGTAGCTCTATAATAGACCTAGTGTATATTATCACATTCATGAAAACCTTCCTTAACTTCAACAACAAGAGACTAGCATTTTCATCAAACTTTTCTTTAGTCTCACATGCCTAGTTTTGGATTAGTCAACAACCCTAACTTGAAGTAATCATAGATTTGTACCTGTAATGTATAAAGATATGAAATTGATACAAAATTTTCTTCAGTCTGTTTTATGGAATTCCTCCAGGTGTAACTACTTGTTATGTCTCAGAAAAGGAGTTATAGAAAAAATGACATACCTTGCTGAATTCTGACTCATTCTAGAGAGCGAACTTGTAGAGCATACCCTACACAGAATATTTGTTGAATTGATTTGAAACTATTACACAACATACTAAAGACAGTACCCTAACTAACACATTTGGTTTCATGGAATTTGGATCTGTTATGAATAAGTTATGACGTTGTTACCCGAAACACTTGTTTTTGACTAGTTTCAGGACTAGCCACAAACCCTATTTTCCACAGAGTGTAACTCCAAAAATACAATCAACCAAAAGATGAATTTTTTACCATATATACTTGGATATGTTTTCTCAATGGAATATAAATTTCACGTTCTGAATCATTATATAAAAAAAATTATAGCGAAAATGGTGAGATGACCTATAAATAACATACCATAGAAAACACCATCAAAAGAATTTATCCTTCCTTGCATTTCGGCCTTCTTTTCTTCACCTTCCCTCAGAATTTTGGCTTAGATATCCTTGTTTACCTCAGACACCTATAGATATTCAATATTCTCAAGTGTTATTAAAATGAGAGAGCCTTGCCTCTTATTTATACTCTCCAAGTAGCTTCCTTAAAAACATCTTCTAGGTCACTTGGCCCCACTTGTTGGATTACTGAGAGGGGGGGTGAATCAATAATAGCGTAATTATAATCCTTTTTCGTCAAATGTTATATCAATGTAGAATTATTATCTAATAATGAGAAGTAAGAAAAAAACAATCACACACATACACAGTACACCAGTGTTTTACATGGAAACCCAAATCGAGAGAAAACCACAGAATGTTTTTTCTTATATGTCCTGAAGAATTACATTCATTGGAAGCACCAACTTCCTTTGTTTTTCAGCTGCAATTGGAAGGAGGCTCCAACCCCCTAGTTTCTTAGGCTACAACCTGAGGGAAGCTCCAACTCCCCAATTCTCTGGCTACAACCAGAAGGAGGCTACAACCCCCAATGTTCTCCGGCTACAACCGGAAGGTGGCTACAACCACCTGTCCTTGCCCCGTCTTGCCACCATGAAGTAGAAGTAGAATGATGGAACCACTGTCACACTATCACTGTGAGATATACCGTTGTAAATCTGTACCAATAAATCTGAACCATGCATCAACCTGTACCTCAACCTGTAATCAACCTGTACCATTAACAAGTGCATCAACCATGCACCAACCTGTAATCAACTTGTACCATAAACAAGTGCATCCAACCATGTAATAAGTATGTACTAATCATGTGTCAACTACTCACCAACTATGACTCATCAATATGTACCAACATTATCAACTATACACCTCATGTATGTGTGCCAACTCATCAACTACTTGTCTCAACCATGTACTCAACATGTACCACAACCAAAAT
>ML778889.1:50315-69390 GCA_009831015.1 Picea engelmannii
GGATCCGAAGGAAGTCTAGGAGGTGGCACGTCCCATGGGCAGATGGGTAGCAGGGTCAATCATAGGCCAGCAGGGTCAATCATAGGCCATACATGCTAGTGTTCACAGATGAACAACTAGGCCGACACTTGGGTAGCAGATCTAACCCCAGACTGTACATGCCCACATTCAGAGATGAGCAAGGGAAACATGAACATGTTGAAGACTTTGTGGAACAATTGGCCAGGAGTACCAAGGAATACTACAGCTTGGATATGAGAGTTCAAAGACAGATGTCCCTAGACCAGTATTTCTAACTCAGGTTCAGAAACTAGCCTAGGACGAACCATAGGGGCATCTTAGAGTTTGAACGAAGGGCAGGGAAGATAGAGATTCCATACTTTGATGGTATGACCAAGATGACAACACAAGCGTGGGTGCAAAAGTTGGATACTTACCTGCAGATTAACCCCATGAGAGAGATGGAGGCCATCAAGTTTGCCACTATGTACTTGGATGGCAAGGCCCACGACTAGTGGTATCATAGGCCCACCACACTTGGACACAACTAGATTGTATCCTATATAGAATTCACTTAGAGGCTCATTGATAGATTTGATCAAGGAGATCCTGAGCTACATTTTCGGGAGCTCACCCAACTCAAGAAAATAGGTACGATTGAGGCATACATTGATGAATTCCATAGGTTGGTAGTGATGGTGCAAGATATATCCCCGACCAGGCTCATGATGCTTTTCATAGAAGGGTTGATGGAACCCTTGAAGGGTTGGGTAAAGGCCTTCAAGCCTACCAACTTACAGGAGGCCATTTGAAAGAAGAGGGATTTGGGTCCAACTGCTAAACCAAAATTCATACCCAGACCTCCTCTTAACAATGGTGGAAGAGATTAAAGGCCTCCAATAAACCAGGGAGGACATGACCCTAAGGGTTATGACAGGGGTTTTGGCAGAATATATGATAACACCAGGAGAGAACTGATAAGGAAGCAACTCTGCTTCACATGCAAGGAACCATGGAATCCCTCACACAAGTGCATGGGACGTGGATAGGTACATTACATTGAGGTCACTTCAGATAACGAAGAAGAAGATGAGATTAGACAGATATAGAACATGGAGGCAGAAACCACTGAGGTTGTAGAGGAAGAACAAATCATAGGACAGGATAGTATGGCCACCTTGGCATCTATCAGTGGAGTGCCCAAGTATAACACCTTTCGAATGAGGGGGGTCTTGCAGGGTCAAAGAGTCTCAGTCTTGATTGATGGAGGAGCTTCCCACAACTTCATTGATGCAGCATTGTTGAAGAGGAGACACATACCCATAGTAGAATTTGAAGGATTCAAAGTGGAGGTTGCAAGAGGAAGCACCATGCCCTATGACAGATATATTTTGGGCCTAAGGCTTACCTTGGGAAGGCATGAGTTGTCATAGGATGTCTATGTCATGGACCTTCCGAATACCAACATCATCCTAGGAGTTCAGTGGCTCAACACATTAGGGCCTATCACCACCAACTACAAAACGATGGAAATGTCATTCACAGAGGAGGGTGGACGAAAGGTAGTGCTTTGGGGCATGACAGGGAATGATGCAAAGGTAGTCACAACCAAGAGAATGGAATCCATATTCTGGAGGGATGAAATAGTATATGCAGTCAAATGTAGGATTGTGACAGGTGTGGATGAACAGGGCAAGGTTCATTACACTTTAGAAATCAAGGAAATCCTTGACAAACACCACAAGGTGTTTGGGCCTATTCCTCCGGAGGTTCCACCGGATAGAGGATTTGAGCACATTATTGAGCTAGAGGAAGGGGCCAAACCAGTGATCACCACACCATATAGACATCCCAAGAAGTACAAAAATGAGATAGAAAAGGCCATCAAGGAACTTCTGGACATGGGACACATCTGGCCCAGCAATAGTCCTTTTGCTTCTTCAGTAGTGTTGGTGAAGAAGAAGGATGGCACTATGAGGATGTGCATTGACTTCAGGGCCTTGAATAAAAAGACCATAAAAAAAGGTACCCAATACCAAGGATTGATGAATTGTTGGACGAATTGCATGGGGATGTCTACTTCACTAAGATTGACCTTCGTTCTGGCTATCATAAAATCAAGATGAGGGAGGGAAGACATCTCAAAAATAGCTTTTAGATGTCACTATGGTCATTATGAGTTTCTAGTGATGCCCTTTGGGTTAACCAATGCCCCTGCTACATTCCAGTCATGTATGAACCATGTATTCAACAAGCAACTAAGGAAGCACCCGTTGGTATTCTTTGATGACTTGCTTATCTACAACAAGACATGGGAGGAGCATCTTAGGCATTTGGACCAGATTTTGTCAATTATGGAAGAACAATTGCTATATGCTAAGGAGTCCAAATGTGAGTTTGGAATGAGGTAGGTCCTGTATTTAGGACACATTATCAGAGCAAAAGGGGTACAGGTGCATCAGGAGAAAATTGAAGCCATCATGGAATGGCCCACTCCTAAGACACTCACAGAATTGAGAGGATTTCTAGGAATGTGCACATATTACAGGAAGTTTGTCAAGGGGTTCTCTCAATTGTGTGCACCCTTGACCGATTTGACTAAGAAGGGAGCATTCAAGTGCGACGAGGAGGCTCAAAAAATGATGGACAAGATGAAGAAGGTGATGAGTACGTGCCCAGTCTTAGCCCTTCCATATTTTAGTCTTCCATTTACCTTGGAGTGTGATGCATCCGGGGAAGGAATAGGGGCCGTACTGATGCAGAAGAGGCACCCTCTTGCCTACGAGAGATGGAAACTCCAGGGTCCTGAGCTACTCTACAACATTTATGACAAAGAAATGTTGGATATCATGCATGCACTATCCAAATTTCGACAATACTTGGTAGGTGCTCGTTTTTTTGTCAAGTCAGATCATAATAGTCTCAAATACTTATTGGAACATAAGGACTTGAATGAGAGGCAACAAAAATGGGTAAGTAGAATATAGGCCTATGACTTTGACATTGATTTTGTCAACGGAAAGAATAATGTGGTGGCTGATGCCTTATCCAGGAGACCATCCATCCTTGCGATAACATGGATAACAGTTGATTGGAAAGACCAACTAGTGATGGAGTATGCAGAGGATCAATTTGCATGCCAACTACTGGATGGAAAGGTACACGATGAAGATTTCAAGGTTATTAATGACCTCATCTACTACAAAGACCGAATCTTCTTGGTTTCTAGATCGGCCTTCAAGGCCAAGGTATTGTAGGCATGCCATGACTCACCAATGGCGGGACATCAGGGGATCAACAAGACATACAGGCAGGTGAGAGAAAGATTCTCTTGGAAAGGGCTCAAGGAGGATGTGATTAGGCAGGTCAAAGAGTGTACGACATGTCAGGAAAACAAGGATGAGCACACACACCCAGTAGGACTTTTGAAACCCTTGCCCATTCCAGAGCACAAATGGGAAAGCATATCCATGGATTTCATCACCAGGCTACCAAAGACACAAGGAAAGGACTGCATATTTGTAGTGGTGGACAGGTTAACAAAGTTTGCACACTTCTTTGCCATAGCTATCGACTTCAGTGAAATACAGGTGGCCGAATTGTTTTTCAGGGAGATTTTCAGGTTGCACGGCCTACCCAAGACCATTGTCAGCGATAGGGATAGCAGGTTTATGAGTACTTTCTGGCAGGAGTTATTTAGGTTGGTTGGTACGGCCTTGATCCCTAGCACCAACTATCACCCTCATATAGATGGACAAATAGAGATAGTCAATAAGTGGGTGGAGGGCTATCTTAGAAACTATGTGGCAGGGAAACATAAAGCATGGGTCAGATGGTTGCATTTGGGAGAATATTGCTACAATACCACCCAACATATGTCTATTGGCATTCCACCATTCAGATATTTGTATAGCTATGATCCTTTGTCATTTGTAGATATTTCATTTAGTGACAACAGGGCACCGATGGTACAGGATTGGATACAACAGAGCCAAGACATTCTTAGGGAATTGAAGGATCATCTACAGAGGGCACAAAACTAGCAGAAGGTCCAAGCAGACAAGCATAGAGTTGACTGGACTTTTGAGGTTGGTGATTTAGTCTATTTGAGGCTGTAACCATACATGCAGGCTTCCATTAAAAGAAGTGGAGTGGAGAAACTACAACCACGTTTCTTTGGACCCTACAAAGTCAGTAGGAGGATAGGGGCCATAGCTTACGAGCTGGAGCTTCCACAGGGTAGTAGAATTCACAATGTTTTTTATGTCTCATGCCTTAAGAAATCTCTCGGTCAACACATCAGGAATATTGAGGTATTAACCCCCATGGATGAGGAGGGATAACTTGTTTTGATTCTGGAGGAGGTACTAGAAGTCCAAGAAAGAGGCTCAGAAATCGAAGCATCAAGGAGTACCTGATCAGGTGGAAGGATTTATCCATTGAGGATGCCACTTGGGAGAAAGAACACGTGGTAAGAGAAGAAGGTTTGGAATTGCTTGAGGACAAGAAATTTCAAGTAGGGGAGACTGTAATGTCCCCCACATCTTATAGAGGTGATGAGGAGACTCAGTGGCCTGGGCACCCCCACTAGGTCATAGTATCACACTGAAGGGGGAAGTCAATGAGGCTAAAGTTATATTTTTAAGTTGACATAAGAAAGGAAAGGGATTAAGGGAAAAAGATAACTCAATAGAAGAATAGAAGATTAACCCTGGGAGTTAACCTAACTCAACAAATAATTAGAAGGAAAAAGTATAAGTAAGAGGCTGGGGCACACCTATTATTCATTCTAGTTTTGGATTAGCATTTGCTATTGCTCTTGAGCATTCAGTTTGGGGGTTTTGCTGTACAAACCCTTGTGAGAAACTCAGTGGTGAAATATCGACTCACCTTGTTCCATAGCTTGGTCTCGGGGATGGAAGACTCCTCCACACCATTCTAGTCTCAACTCATCTCCATCTAGCGCTTCAGAAGGTAGCAGACCATACTATTCTTGTGATTCTAGCAAGGGTGCACCATCATCTAGAGGGAGGTTTGATCCAGCTTCTCCAGAGGTCCCGGGGACATTTTGACACTTGGGTTTTGTTTGCAGGGGCATGATTGTTAGTTTGAGGACTTTTCTGGAGGGTTATCATCATCATATAATTATCTGCAGATTGGAATGTCTTGGAGCCATAGGGGACGTCCTGTGATTTAGAAAAACTCAGATCTAGAGAGATCTTCTTGAGATTTGGTTCTGAAACTTCTCCCATGGGATTCTCATAGCCCGATCTATATTCTTGGAGAGTTTCACACCAATTGGAGGTGTATTTCTTCAAGGATGAGTTGCATGGGGGTTTCAAATCCCTTAGGAGATTCAATAGTTGGAGGGGTTGGACTTGGACATTGGGCTTGAAACTTTAGGAGGAGGTTCCCACTGCCCTGATCTATCATTTGATCGAGTTTGGGCTCATTTGGAGCATCCTTCCATCAGGGCCGAATTCTTGAGGGTTTCAGTCTTCACTTGGAGCGTGACACTCTTCAGCTGGAGGGTTTGACATCCAAATCTACTGGGCATTGGTATTCATTACTTATTCGACCTTTGGAGGCTTCTTTTGTATTGATGGGAGCATTTTGTAGCAGCTCATATCTATTGTTTGTACGACCATCTGAGGTTTATGCTAGATCGGTCATCTATTGTATTGATTCTGCATAATAAAAAGGTCAGATCTTGCTTGTGCTTCTATATCTTGAATGTGTTATGATCTTCATGTGTTGGATGAACCTTGTATGCACTTAATAACTTAATAAACACATGGACATCAATAAATCGGTAGTAGTTAGTGATACCAAGAGAAAAAATTGGCTTGGGGTCATTACAGACCAATTGTGATTCTTACAATGTATGGCCCCAAAAATGGATTTCGATAGTACCAAAAGGAGGTTGGTGATTGTTGCAAAAGTTTGAACACGTAGCATGCTTCAAACCCTTGTTTTGATGGAGAACGTACCTTCTATGATAACATTGATCTAGATCTCATGGGATAAGATCTGGATGGTTTGAATGCCGAGAGAGGAGGATCTTAGATGTGCCAATATTGCATGAAAAGAAGCATGGACAAAAACATGTAAATGAAGTACTCAGAAGTTGAGGTTCAAAGATGAGCCTCACCTATAAAACTAATTACTAATAAATCACTCAGAGCTAATTAATCTCACAATGAACAATAGAAAATATGAGAGAAGCCAAAATGAGTAACTTGATATTATGAGAAGGCTTGACAGACCTTTATATAGCATTACAAAATGGTCTATTGGACAAAGTAAAAAACAACTCATTAAATGAGTCTTTATTATTAGTATAATAGTTCTAACTAAGTAGTGGAAAAAAACCCCCGATATAATAATGGGAAGAGCTCATTAAATGAGTCTATATTATTAGTATAATAGATCTAACTACCCAACTAACTAAGTTGTGGAAAATAAAACTCAATACAATAATGGGAAGAGCTCATTAAACGAGTCTCTATTATTGTAATAATAGATCTAACTACATAGCTAACTAAGTAGTGGAAAATAAAACCCAATACAATAATGGAGAGATGAGACTCTCTTTGAACCATATGGGAAACTTGTTATCCCAATTAATTAATGAGGAGGTGGAAATCTCCTTGATCCACATGGTAAATCAATTAACTTTATAGATTTAGGAATTTTGCATCCAAATTTAGACCATATACCCTCTTAAAATTTAGATTAGTAAGGGATGAAAGATTTGATCTTGTTGTATCCCACATAAGTTATAAAATTCCTGAGGGAATTGAAAAGAGCATAGGTTTGTTTCTCTGTAATGGTGTAATTCATCTTGGAGTCCCTAAGGGTTTTTCTCATGAAAGTGATCAATTGCTCATCTGCTTGGTCATTCTTTTGCAAAAGAGATTCTGCAATGTTATCCTTTGAAGCAAAAGAGAATATGATGAAGTCTTTAGTGAAATTTGGGCTGACCAGGACTAGTGCGATAGTTATTTCTTCTTTGATATGTTTTAAATCTAGCTTCCCTTCATTTTCCTATTCGAAAGGAACATCCTTCGTTAACAAGCGATTGAGTGGCTTCACGATTTTGGAAAAAAATGGAATGAACCTCCTTATGAAGTTGATCTGGCCAAGGAAGGATTGTAGGGACTTCTTATATTTAGGGAGAGGGATCTTCTTGATGGCTTCGATTTTGGAAGGGTCTATCAAGATCCCATCTATGGAAATGATATGGCATAATAACTTGCCTTTATCCACACTGAAAATTGATTTCTTATGATTAAGAGAAATGCCATATTCTCTACACCTTTGAAAATTGTTGAAGTGTTGGATATTCTAACCTCTCTTCTTGGAGATAGTGGTTAGGTCATCCTGGTAAATTTCTATTCCAAATTAAGTTCTTAAAATCATAATCCATGACACGTTGAAAAGTGGCTCCTATGTTGGTCAATCCAAAAGGAATCCTCAAATAATTGTAAGTTTCCCAAGGGGTGGCGAAAGCAATTTTGAGTTGGTCATATTATTTTACGAGAACCTGATTGTATCCTAAAAATTCATCAAGCATGGACATCATCTTTTCTTTGGTGACCCTTTGGAAAATATACTCCATGTTTGGTAAAGGATAATTGTCTTTAAGTGAAGCCTGATTCAAATTTATGAAGTCAATGCATATCCTGATATCACCGGTCTTTTTCCTTACAATGATTGGATTGGACACCAAGGATGAGTACCTGATGGGATCAATTATCGCTTCCTCAACCATATTTTTCAACTCCTTTTGGACTTGTGGGGAAAATTTCAGGTTCATTTTGTTGAGCTTTTTCCTGAAGGGTTTTGTGCCTTCCTTAAGGGGAATGACATACTGTATGGCGTCCTCTCGGTAATCCTTCAGATCTTCATATGACTAGGAGAAAACATCCTTGAATTCTCTTATGAGGGAAATCAACTTCTCCCTCTCATCATGAGTTGTTCCTTTTCCAAATTTGACCATTTTTTGGGATTTCCTTGTGCCAATATTGAATTCAATGACCTCGTCATCAATTTTTCTTGACATCTTCCCCTTATACATGTCATTTCGGTCAAAAAGTATCTCTAGGGAAATGACACCTTTGTGTAAGGGTTTGTCAGGAAAATCAGTGATCTCAATATTCACTTCTTCTGCTAACAAGTTTATTTGGGATTTCGATAATTCACCTTCATTCTAGAGGAAATGCAGTATTTGGTTTTCATTATCAAAAATCTACCAATGCTACAAGTTATATGTTATTGAAGTCCTAAAATTTACTTCCACTTTGTAGAGACTGATATCTTTGAAGAACTGTAAAGTAGATGGAGATACAACAAGGTTTTATTCTCTAGGGATGGCTTCAATCGAAAAGTTATCAAATCTCTTCATGGCATCCATACGACATCTTTGTATTGTTTCAACCTTGGGTTCTTAACAGTGAAATTATTGTTAACTTGTGAAACAATCAAGTCCGAGTGTCCTCTTACACGTAGGGACTTGATGTTCATATCAATGGAATGATTCATTCCCAAAATAAGGGCTTCATATTTAGTGATGTGGTTTGTGCAGTTAAACATAAGCCTGTATGAGAAAAGGGTAGTCTTATTATCCGGTGATATCAAAACTATTCCTGCACATGAGCTTGAGATTGAGTGTACGCCATCAAAGTATAAGCCACAAGATCACACCTTGTTTTCTTCATCAAGAAAGAGAGAGTTTGCAAAAATGAAGGTGTTGTCAATCCTTTCATCCATAACTTAATGGGGCATTCTAACATGATCTTTGACAAAGTCTTCCTTTTTGGTCTTATTATGGAAGATAGTCTTCTCTTCATTATCCATGGCACCAATTTCCTTCTCTTTGTGTGGATCCATTAGAAATTATTGAATATGTCGTAAAACCTTCTCTCAATCATGCCTTTATACTTGTTTTCTTTCAACTTTCACAACCGCTTTATATGGGGAGGTATTTCTTCATATGTTGGTTCCTTGTCTTTCCCCAATAGACTCCTCATGTGAGAAACAACTTGGTTAGTGGCTTCCTTTCGTTCCCTTTGTAGGCATGTCATGACCTTGTGGGGAGGTTCTAGAATGACAAGGTTTGCAACTTGATTTATTTAAATTATTTCCTCAAGACAATCCTCATCTTGACAATGAGAAAAAGCTATGTTTTCTTCGATCTCAAATGCCCTTTCTTGAGCTTCAAATAAAGTTGTTGGGAATCCTTTTCCAATTATAACTCCACAGGGATATTTCATGGTTGACATGTAGGACTTGAGGATGGTACCTTGAGAGGGACTGAAATATTTAGGAAAACTCCTCACAAGGTTATTTAGCCTATCATTAAGTCCTTTATGTTTTAACCTGGTTTTGTTTTGTAGTTATAGAGTTGATCATAAAGGGACTGAAAATATTTGTTTTCTCGAATATTTTGGCAAAACGTTCTCGAAAAATGTCCCAACTTGTGATCATCCCTGGGAAAATAATATCATACAACTCCTTAGCCCTTCTAACGAGAGTGTAGGAGAAAAGTGTCATCCAAACATATTAATGTTTGTCATAGGGTTCAAGGACACTGACTAAAGTATCCAAATGATATTTAGTTGTGACAAAATCATCTCCTAAGAATCTAGGGAGGCACTCCTTAAAGTCCCCTAGGAGTTTGTGAGGATAACCAATGATCTTTGTCATGTCTAGAGTCTTGTATGCATCCTTAACCCATGGGCTCCATGAAGTACTTAGTGAACAAGGCATGGATGAAAGTAGAGGTGTAGGGGAAGTGGGTGAAGATGGATGGGTAGGAGAGGTAGACATGAAAACATGAGAAATGGTAGATGACGGAGGACTGTACCGTTTGGGTGAAGGTTTATGATGATTGGATGCATGTTGGGGAATTGGGTAATGTGTTTTCTGGGTACGTCCCATAATGTAGTCACTAGAAGAGCCTTAAGACAAGATTATCAAGGGTGGAAGGGGAACATCCTTCAAGTGGAATCACTAGGAAAGTTAGGGGTAAAGGATTTGGGATGGAAGCTTGCAAAAGTGTTGTTAGGGCACGTAAGAGGATTCAAAATCCTCCCTGGAAATGATGTCAAAATGTTATCGCACAAACTGTAGATTGGAAAAAACCTGACCTAATCTACAAGATCATGTTAACTGTGGGAGAGTCCACCCAATCTCACCTTAGATAAACCCTCCCCTCGCTTTAGTGAAGGAGAAATCAAACACAAGGGGGGAATATCGGGTGATCCTAGGGGGAAATGAGATGGAAAGTGAGGTTATGGAAGTGAATTACCTACAGTTCAAGTTGTGGAGAGATGGAAGTCTTGGGATGAAGTCTTTTTGACGAGGGAAGGTTGCCAAGAAGTAGTGTACCCGCAGAAGATAGTTGTACTTATCTGAGACACAAGAAGAGACAAGCATACAAGCCTAAAGATTAAGTGGACAAGAAAGTTAATATTACTATCCCAAACTACTAAATTAAACAATAATATATATCAAAAAATAACAAAGCTAATTACTGCATATATAACCACTCAAAGAACCAAAGATTTATTGATAAATGAAGCATAAAACATGTAGATTAGTTCCCAATACTTTAACACAGACTTCAGTGGTATTAGAGGTCTGTTAAAATATGTTATTGCAGAGATATTGTAACAGCCTTATGGATGTAGAAAAATATTTATACAACATATATTTCCAACCTCCAAAAACTACAAGTAAACCACCCAAAAGATGCATAATATCAAGTAGATTATTATGGCATCTTTCTAGCAAATTTGACAGTTGAAAATAGAGCAAAAGTAAAAGTTTAAGAGAAATTTGTTGCAGCCCTAATGTATTTAACTTTAGTTTATAACCGTGGGAACATGTCCTTAGCCAATCAAGACACCCTATGGGACTTAGCAAGCTTAAATCACATAGAAAAGATTCCAACTAAGACAATTTCTATATCTCTCTAAGTTACGTTTAGCAATGCAAATAATTTATTTCTAAAAATGCAATAAAGATTAGTGTTTTTCCAAATGGGTTATGGAGCCTTCTTGTATTAAGTTAGGTCTACTAAATCTCAAGGGGTGTATGCCCTTTTACTCCATTGAGATAGCAACCCTAACAAGGTAAAGTCTAGGAGGGTGTAAACTCTTTTACTCCTCCTAGCAACCTTTGCAATATCTTTTTATAAAAACAATAATGATACAACTTGGTGGAGGTTGTAAACACTTATACTCCTCCAAGGATATAGCCAATAACAACCATAGAACACAAAATAAACCTAACAAAGTGCATATTTTCCTTACCAATTCCAAAAAATGGCAAGACAAACCCTAGTTACCAAGTATTTTTCACCATCAAAGCAAGAAAAATAGCCTCCAAGAGATAGCACACCAATTCATTCCATGAGACAAGAGATGAACCATATCATAAGAGAGAGAGAGTGAATTTTCCCAAGAGGGGAGAAAATTTCATCTAATAAGTCTTCTCCAAATGGGAGAGCTATGATGAAAATGAAATAGAAATGATCCTTATTTATACAAATCCTCTAAAAAGTGTTTGTCCACTTAACTTTAGGGTAAACCATAAAGTTGTTGATGTTTTGGTAGTTGCGGGAGGTATTAACCTCCAAGTGTAACCTTTGTACTTAGATTAGAATAGTATAGAATTAAGAGAACCATTAAATATATGTGTGTAAACCCTAGAAGAGAAGTCCACACAAAGAGAATAATATAAAGAAATAAGAAACCCAGAAAGAGAAGTCGGCTCTGCCAAAAAAAGTCAAAGTAAATTATATTTTCTAGAAAAGACAGGTTTTCCCTGTGGGAAAATTTGACTGGTAGTTTAGTATAATTAGGCAGTTGCCTAGTTTATTTGTACACACTCACTTTTCCAGTGCTCAAGTCTAAGGAGGAACTACAGTGGTAGCTAGGGAACAAGTTTGGAGAGATGCATTTGCAACTGGAGAGGGCACAATTCTGGAGGAATAATGTAGTAGTCTTTCTAGTATCTCTTGTTGGCATGTTTACAGGAAGAATGTGATTTTCATTGATGGAAAGAAAAACAATGAACCAAACCTCGAGAGTGCAGAAGATGAGAAATCTCAGGAGAGATAGCGGTTTCCAGAAGTGCAGACGAGGTCCAAGAGACAGACTCATAGGAGGAGAAAAGGTCGAGACCCGTGAACACTTAGAAAACCTTCTAAGTCAGAGAGATCAGAAGCTCAGGTGGAAGAGTGATAGTGGTCATTGGATCACCAATCCAGAGGACCAACAACCATATGATTAAACTAATGGAAGGATAGGATAAGAAAGGGTTGATATCTGAGATCTCGATCACCCGAATTTCTATCAGCTGTCGGATCAAAATAAATGGAAGGATAGGATAAGAGAAGATGGAGAGATGTTGGATTTAAACCAAGGCAAATCTACATCACAGAAAAATCGAGCTGTTGATCTAATATCTTGATCAACGAACAACATTCATTTCGGGTCTAAATTTATGAGGAGGTTACGCTTAAGAAACATCTCACTTTAAGAATTTCAAGTTTGAGATTTGAAATCCCCGAAGCTTGGAGAGCCGGAGAGCCGAAGTAAATATTGATCATCCGATCATCCAAAGTATATATCAGTCATTAGATCATCCGAAGAAGATCTTAGTCGTCAGATCATCTGAAGAAGATCTCAAGTGTCAGATTGTCTGAAGTGAATCTGGGCCGTCTGATCTAGAGTGTCAGTTTGAGATTTGAAATCCTCGAAGCCCAGAGACCCAGAGAGACAAAATACATCCTCGACCATCGGATCATCCAAAATAAATTTCACCAATCAGATCATTCTAAAGTGGAAGGACATACTAAGTTAGAAGAAGGGAACACTAATCTCAGTGACTAATAATCGGGCACTTAGATCTATAGTCAACAAGGCATATCAGAACCCCCTAACCTTTCTGACTTTAACCATGGGGGGGGGTCCAAGTTGGTAGTATTTTCCATGTGGGACCCTCATACGTGTCACCTTCCTGTTAACTAAAAGCCCCCTCACTCATTACCACTTATCACCTAACACCCCCTTCGCGTAAACCACCAAACCACTCATACATACCACCTCCACACTCTGATGTCACACTCCACTACCCGCTACATGTCACACTCCACTACCGCACTCTGCCTCCACACTACACTACACTACCTACACGTCTCACCCACATCAACATACCACCTTAAGAAGGACATGTGGTAGACCATGTCAGCAAGGAAACAAGTCATCCGATCTGAAAGATCACTTTGTGTGTATTCTCAATCGTTGATCATAGTACAGTGGAAGGATAGTGTAAGTTTGAAAAGTTGAAATCTTGAAGTTCCAAAGGGCGAAGTTATGACAACCATCCATATCAATGTTTGATTAAGTCCTAGCCATTGGATTGAAAAGTGAAAGGATGAATGTAAGAATCAAATCTGACCATTGATTTATTTCCGTGAAATAAACCGTCCGATTTGATCTGTCCATTCAGGAGCACCATCAAGATTGTGAGATCAACAGTCCCATCACATTGTGGGGATTGAAGGTGCATGAAATTTAAAAAGTTGAAGGTGGGCTGCAATTGAAATCACGGTTTTGGAGAAAGGACACATGGAGACTTGAGGTAAATTGCGGGGTGAAAAGTAGTTTTATTCAAACCACCTTTGGACACACCCACAATCGCATGGGCACATGAGATCATCGCCCAAGGTCATATCGAGAAATGGAGCTAGTTCTCACTAGACTGAGATTGGGAAGCACCTTTTGAATAGGCGTTTGGTCACCGCCAGTGGTCACATGAAGGAAGGGGCTTAGAAGCCAAAGACGACTGGCTGTAACTGACATAGAAGACGAAGAGTTGTGACTGCCAAAGAAGCTAAGGAATCTCAGGATAACGCCCACTTATGATGAACAGATTTGGTATAACCACCAGAGAATTCAAAGAGATTCAGGGTGATCTCGAGATAAGCTGAAGAGTCTCGAGGTAACTTTCAGTGGAATGAAGACTCATCATAGAGACGATTGAGATATGGAAAAGCGTCGAAGACTGTAACTGCCAGAGAAGCCAAAGAATCTAAGGATAAAGACCACTAATGAAGAACAATCTTAGTATGATCACCAGGGATAACAAAGATTTAGGTGCATGATCTGGCACAGACTTGGCATGATAAATATACGTAGAACAAAGAAGATATGATTGCTTCTATTGAGAGTTATTCATGCGAGTAGAAGCATGTTGTGTGCAACATCTGAAACACACTGAAGAGGCATAGTGCATAGAATGAAAATAAGGCATAGAGCATAAAGCACAGAAGAAATATATAGAACATAAATGCATATCTAATAGAGGTAGAGAAATCTGAGGTGTGCATGCAGAGACATAGCAGAAGATCAGAAAGCGCAAGAATACGCGAGAACCAACAAGACACTGATGCAAGCAAAGTAGAGCAATGTAGCAAAACAATGATGAGACTGGTAAGCCATTGATAAATACAATATCATTGTGATAAAATTCAGAAAGCAAAGATTTATATTTTAGGGTGGTAGGGAGGTGCTAGGGAGGACTGTTTTCCTCAGAGTTTCAAGTGGGTGCTTGAAAACATGGAGTTGTATCTTCCATCTGGTTGCAGCCAGAAAAACGAGGGTGGTAGGGTGGTGCAAGGGAGAAGCATTGTTCTCTATTATACAGGTTGGTTCCTGTGTGACTAGAAGTTGGTGCTTCCATCCAGTTGGTGCTGGACCACTCAGGGAGTTGGTGCTTCCTTCTAGTGGGTGCTAGAGAAACCAGAGATTTGGTGCTCTCAACAAGTTTCTTCTTGTAAAATAAAGGTGGTAGCCTCAAAAGGAGTTGCTTCTCATAAGAATTATAATGTACAAAAAATAAAGACTACTTATCATATCAAGAAGAAGAGGTTTTCTCCCTTTATGGGTTTCCTCAGGAAATATCCGTCTCTATATATTTCATGTGTGTGATTGATGTTGAATACTCTATTTCTTACTTTCCTGCATTATTTTGATCATCATTAAGTGTTCTGTAAAGAGTTTAAAATGGGCATAATTGTTTAAGCACGGTAACAACTGATTCAGCCCCCTCTCAGTTTTCCAACAATTGGTATTAGAACAAGTTACTTTTATCTAAGGGTAGATCCTAGAGCTTAAACATGACTAGCCATGAAGGAACTTCAACCAATAAGGCCCCCATGTTCAATGGAACAAATTTTTCCTTCTGGAAAGTTAGGATGCGAACCTACATAATGGCTTTAGGTGCAGATATTTGGGATGTGGTAGAGACTGGTTATGTAAAGGCAGTTGTACTGGCTTCTAAGGATGACAAGCTAGAATTCAACTTCAATGCTAAGGCTATGAATGCTATTCTGAGTGGGCTTGTAGAACAATAATTTGTAAAAGTTATGCACTTAGAATCTGCCAAAGAAATGTGGGACAAACTCATTAGCAGTTATGAAGGTAATGAGAAGGTAAAGGATGCCAAGATTCAAATCTACAGATTATATTTTAAACAACTAAAGATGAAAGATGATGAAACTATTGGGAATTACTTTCTGAGAGTTCAAGAACTAGTAAATGCAATGATAGGACTTGGTGAAAAATTTGAGGATGTCTCTTTAGTTCAGAAAATTTTGAGATCTCTGCCATATAGGTTCAACCCAAAGGTCTCTGTTATAGAAGAACTTAATGATCTAAAAGCTCTGTCTATTGACCAACTCCTAGGAACTCTTATTGCTTATGAAATGAGGATAGGTAAAGATAAATACACCTCTAGAGAAGCATCATTTAAAGTAGATAAGAATGAGGATTCCGAGCCTCGTGAAATTGAAGAAAAATTTGTGAGAAGACTAAAGAAAGGATCAGGCAAGTACCAAGGTAAGTTTCCCTTCAAATGTTTTAACTATGGAAATATAGGTCACTTTGCATCTAAGTGTCCACATAAGAAGAAGGACCAGAATGCTGAATGTGAAGAGAATTACAAATCCAAGATATTTGGTAAAAAGAAAAGTTTATGTGTAAACAATGATGACTCTTTAGGAGACACAAATAGTGATTCTTCTTGTGAAGATAAGGTTAATGACTTTATGCTTATGGACAAAGAGGAATATGATAATAAAATCACATGAAATGATGTTGATGATGAAGAAGTTGTGGTTGACTTGGAAGGAGAACTGATCAATGCTCTAGAAGAAATTGCTATACTCAGATCTAAGAAGAAAAAGAAAAAACAATTGTTGATACAGTTCGAGAAAGACAGTTAAAAACCTGATGAAGACTTTTCCCTGATAAAAGTGGAATTAGAAGAGGCAAATAAAATAGAGGACATTCTGAAACATCAATGATCAGAGAAGAATTCAAGATGTGAAGCCTTGGAAGAAGAAGTAGTAAAAACTAGAAAAGAGATGGAGAATTTTAAAACATTGTATCTCCAAAATTTTCCAAGCATTAAAGCCTCAACATAACTAAATGGCATTTTGAGCAAACAAAGATCTCCTTTATTGAATATTGGTTAAGGTTATGTAAATGGTTCAAGCAACAAACAACCAGAAAGCAAAGATCTAGTAAATATGATCAATTTCCAAGTCATCATATAACCAGACCATGTGAGTACTATGCCACCAAAAGTTAATAAAGACAAGATGATCCCTGATAAAAAACAAAGATATCAGAAGATGGAGCAACAAATGCCAAGAAGAAGGCCATCCTTCAGGTACCAAAATTTCTTCCATGGTTACTATTTTTACTGTTCTAATTTTGGTCATAAGATTGCAAATTCTCAAATTAAGCTTAGAAAAATGAAATTGAGGAGGTCAAGAAATAAACAATATTTGCAACATAGAACTAAGAAACCAATGAGTATACAACGTAGCACCAATCAATTTGACCTATTAAACAATGATCTTGAATTTTATAATTGTCATACCTTCAACCAAAAAGCTGTAAACTACCATCTGAATAATTACAAGGCAGATCCAAGGATAAATCCTTTAGCTAGAAATGCGAGCACATGGAAAAAGAAAGATAGTGAAAAATGTGGTCTAGTACTTTTAGCTCAAAAACAAAAAGAACCCTAGTATATAGACAGTGGATGTTCCTAACACATGACTCGAGACAAGGATAAGTTTCTATCTATAAGTAAAAGAAAAACAAGAAATGTAACCTTTGGAAATGATAAACCAAGTAAAATAAAGGGTAAAGGGATGGTGAGTTTGAGTAATGGTAAAGGAAAATTCCAGAATGTTCTGCTTGTAGATGCACTGAAACATAATTTTCTCAGTGTAAGTCAAATGTGTGACAGAGGATGTGAAGTGGTGTTCACTTCCAAAGATTGTAAGATAAAGTTTGTAAACTCAGGACAAGTGGTGGCTAAAGGCATAAGGATAGATAATAATGCATATGTTTTGAAAGAAGATAGAGAAGAGTGTCATCTAAGAAAACATGATGAATGTTGGTTATGGCATAGGAGACTTGGACATCTAAAATTTGACCACTTAATCAAGCTCAAAAATATTGGGGCAGTAAAATATTTTCCAAGGACCAACAATATCAAAGGCACAAGATTCTGTGTGTGAACCCTGCCAAGTAGGAAAGCTAACTAGGACACAATTTAAATCCAAGAGCTCTACTTCAACAGAGAATCCACTCCAATTAGTTCATATGGATTTACGTGGACCATCAAGATAGGAAGGCACATGGAAGAAAAACTACTTTATGTTTATCATTGATGATTACTCTAGATTCACTTGGGTTTCTTTTCTCAAAGAAAAAGTTGAAGCATTTGAAAAATTTAAAATATTTAAGGCTTTAACTGAGAATCAAATAGGCAGGTTCTGTTAGAAAAATAGGACCGCGGAGCAATAAAATAAAACAAATGCGGAAAAAAAAACACAAAAGATACACAATACAAGAGAGACACAGATTTACGTGGTTCACCCAGTGTGGGCTACGTCCACTAGAGAAATTGCCAGGTCCTTCCTTGTTATTATCTAGTAAATGAAGGGATACAACCTACAACAAAACCCACTGTAACTTCCTCTTATTTCTCTCACACTCTCCTCTCTCAGAATAGAATATTCACCATCAACCATAGCCACAATACATTTCCCTCATAAAAGAGGGTTGCCTTCTAGGGAAAAAAAACCCTAACATAATCTCTACTGTTAGATCTGCGACCTTATAATGAACGGTCCAGATTTACAATGAAATTACAATATACATTTACAAGGCAATTTTTCCTTCGAGGGCTTCGCCCTTGAACCCCCGTTGGGGGATCGCTTTCCCCCATACCCCCTAGCTGGGGGGATAGCCCCCCCGAACCCCGCAGAGGGGGTACCCCCCCTCCGCACTCCCCCATGTGGAAGAGTGTACATACTTATGGGGTGTAAATACTTCATGGGGTATAAACATGGATGAAAACAAGGACCTTTGAATTAGGAAGATAATCAGTCTCCACAACCAACAATATCTTACTTGGAGACTGGTCTCAACAACTCCACCCCTGTTGTATATGCTGGACTCTGAACCTTCTTGGACCTGGAAAATTTCTCATCTTCATCTTTATTCTTGAAGACCAACTGAAACTGAGCAGGAACTCAGTTTCTCCCTGGTTACACCCTTTGTTAACATGTCTGCATGATTCTAGCTAGTGTGTATCTTTTCCAATTTCAAATGTCCATCTTCTAGGGCGGATCGTATGAAGTGGTACCTCAACTGTATATTCTTAGTCTTCAAATGGAAGGCTAAGTTCTTTGCAAGGTGAATGACACTCTGACTGTCACAGTACAACCTGTTGTTCTCCTGCTTCTTTCCCAATTCCTCCATAAACCTCTGTAACCAAATCATCTCTTTACTAGCCTCTGTAGAAACAACATACTTTGTCTCTGTTGTTGAAAGTGAAACAACCTTTTGCAGTTTTGAAATCCAACTTACTCTTGTTCCACCTATAGTAAAAACATACCCTGTGGTGCTCCTCCTACTGTCTTTATCACCTGCCATATCTGAATCAACATATCCCTGTAGAAAAGTGTCTGAACCTCCAA
>ML778889.1:76886-114464 GCA_009831015.1 Picea engelmannii
TCTAAATTCCTTTAATACTCTGGTAAGTCAACTTGTCTCTGTTAATATTACGATTGTAGAAGAAGATAAGTGTATTACTTTGTTATGTTCTTTGCCAGACTCTTGGGATAATCTGGTTGTAGCAATTGGTAGTACCACTCAATGTACATTGAAGTATGAGGATGTAGTTTCATCCTTGTTATCTGAAGAGATGAGGTGGAAAAGCATGGATAGTCATAGCACATATGATTTATTTATAAGAGGTCGTCCCCAAGATAGGAATCCTGGTAAGCCTTTGGGGGGGGGAGATCTAAATCTACAGGTAGATCTAATTCTCCAGGAAAATCTTTGAGTAAATGCTGGAAGTGTGGTAAAATAGGGCATTATAAGAAAGATTGCAAGTCTAAGAAGGTTGATAAACCAAAGGGATATGATAGTAACTCTTCCATAGAGGAAAAAACCTCCATTGAAGAAGGAGGTGATGTTTACCTGACATCTACAACTACACATGCAGATCGTGATGTATGGTTGATAGACTCAGGTGTGTCATACCATATGAATCCTCACAGGGAGTGGTTCTCTGAATATGAAAAATACGATGGTGGTGATGTATTCCTAGGATATGACTCGAGAACCAAAATCTTGGGACGTGGAAAGGTTAAGTTGATGCTAAAATATGGAAGGATTAGAACTCTCCCTAGGGTTCTGGACATTCCAAAACTAGCCAGGAGCCTAATATTTGTAAGAAAGTTGGATGATGTAGGAGTGAAAACTGTATTTGAAAAAAACACTTGCAATATGGTATGAGGAACAATGGTGTTGATGAGGGGAGTTCGATGTGGAACTCTGTTACAAGTTGTTGGGAATCACTTATACTAATGGGTGTAACAGTTCTGTTGTCCTTGAGCAGACAAATAAAGAAGACAAGACCAATACCATCCCTGAAAAGAAGACCATGTTGTGGCATCAAAGGCTGGGGCATATTGGAGAAAAGGGCCTGTGAACACTACAGAGTAAAGGTATGGTTGAAGGTATGTCTAATTGCACTCTAGTTTTTGATTTTTGTGAACATTGCATATATGGTAAACATAATCGAGTAAGATTCCCATCCGGTGCTACAAGAGCAAAGGGGATCTTAGAGTTGATACATAGTGATTTATTTGGACCTGTTCCTGTTCCATCCCTAGGTAAATTTGTGTATTATGTTTCATTCATAGATGATTTTTCAAGGAACACATGGATTTATTTTCTTAGAAATAAATCTAAGGTATTTGATAAATTTAAAGAGTTTAAGGCTCTAGTAGAAAATCAGACAGAGAAGAAAATAAAGGTATTGAGAACAGATAATGGTGGAGAATTCTACGGAAATGAATTCGAAGAATTCTATAAGAAGTGTGGTATAGCAAGGCAGAAGACTACTCCATACACTCCTCAGCAGAATGGAGTTGCAGAAAGGATGAACAAGACACTGATGGAAAAATCAAGGAGCATGCTCAGCGGTGCCGGGTTAGGACAAGAATTTTGGCCAGAGGTAGTGGGTACAACATGTTACTTGGTCAATCGATCACCTTCATCAGCGTTGAATGATAAAACTCCACACGAGGTATGGCATAGAAAGAAACCCTCTCTTCAACATCTTAGAGTGTTTGGTTGTGATGCTTATGTACATGTTCCAAAGGAAAATAGAAGTAAGTTGGATAAAAAGGATGAAAAGTGTATCTTTATTGGTTATAAAGATGGTGTGAAAGGTTATAATCTTTGGAACCCAGAAACTAAGAAAATTGTTTACAGTCGATATGTTGTTTTCAGAGAGGTAAAAGATGTGTCGAAACAAAAATTCCTACCAATGCAAGATGAACCTGAGAAAATAGAGCTTGAGTTGGATGATGCAAAATCTAAATCATCTGAAGAAGAGGAAGGAGAAGAAGAAGAAGAAGAAGAACATCATACCTCATTATTGAGGAAATCAGTTAGAGATAGAAGGCAACCACAAAGGTATAGTCCACCTGAGTTTCGTTCCAATTTTTCTTTATCTATTACTGATGATGATCCCATAACCGTCAGGGAAGAAATGAATTAAGAGGATAGTAAACACTGGAAGAAGGCCAAGGTTGATGAAATGGATACCTTGGATAAGAATGAGGCATGGGATATAGTTGAGTTGCCAGCTGGAAGAAAGTCGGTTGGTAGAAAATGGTTGTTCAAGAAGAAGTTTAATGCACAAGGTAAAGTGGAGAAACACAAAGCTCGGTTAGTAGAAAAAGGTTATTCTCGGGTAGAGGAAATTGACTTTAGTGAGATTTTTTCTCCTATTGCTAAGTTAACTTCTATTAGATTTATTTTATCTATTGTTGTTGCATTTGATCTTGAAGTGGAATAGATGGATGTGAAGACAAAATTCCTACATGGGGATCTGGAAGAAGAAATATACATGAAGCAACCATAAGGCTTTGTAGTGAAGGGAAAAAAAATCCAGTCTGTAAGCTAAAGAAGTCACTATATGGTCTTAAGAAATCACCTAGGATGTGGTACCAAAAGTTTGACACATACATCCTTGGATTGGGATTTGTAAGAAACAGGGATGATCACTGTGTATATTCCAAGCAGGGTGGCAATCACTTCATTTATGTAGTGTTGTATGTTGATGACATGTTGTTGGTAGGAAATAACATGGATGTTATCAAGGAGGTGAAATCACAACTATCCTCCAAATTTGACATGAAGGATCTCGGTGCTACTAACTTCATTTCGGGAATGGAAATTAAAAGAGATCGTGCAAATAGGAAACTCTAGTTAAATCAGAGAAAATATGTTGAGACGATATTGCAGAGGTTTAATATGCATGGAAGTAAACCGATCAAGGTTCCTATTCCTATAGGTGTAAATTTATCTGCAGATCAATGTCCCAAGATACATGAAGAAGAAGAGGACATGTCCCATGTTCCATATGCCAGTGCAATTAGCAGTTTGATGTATGCAATGGTCTGTACTAGACTAGACATTGCACATGCAATGGGATTTTTGAGCAGGTATATGTCAAAACTAGGGAAGAAGCATTGGACAATAGTAAAGAGGGTCTTCAGGTATTTGCGTGGCACTACCAATTATGGATTGTGCTACCAAGGAAGACCAGGATTGGAAAGAGTGGTGGACATACATGGCTTTGTTGATGCAGATTGGGTTGGAGATCTGGATTGCAGAAGATCTACAAGTGGGTATGTGTTTAACCTATTTGGAGGAGAAATCAGTTGGATGAGAAAAAGACAGGCTATAGTGGCACTCTCAACTACAGAAGATGAATACATGGAAGCCACTCATGCAAGCAAGGAAGCAGTATGGTTACAAAGATTGTGTTCAGGTATTGGGTTGGTACAACAAGCAGTGAGATTAGATTGTGACAGTCAGAGTGCAATCTTCCTGGCAAAGAACCCAACTTATCATTCAAAGCAAAAGCATATTGATGTCCAGTATCACTTGTGAGAGACATGGTTGAGGAAAAGAAGGTGTTGCTAGAAAAGGTTGACACTTTGAAGAATGTTGCAGATTCATTGAAAAAGTCTATGAGCATAGAAAATTTCGCCTGGTGTAGAGTAACAATGGGCATTGATTCCCTGGATTGTTGACTATATAATCCCCTGGACCCTTGGATGCAAAGAAAACAAGTGGGAGAATGTTGGGTAGGTGTTATATTCTTTGCATGTGTGTGTGTGGGCGCATCATATATGACAACTGCTTCTGACGATCCCTCTAGTAGTGATGCATGTGTCGTGTGCACCAGGCGCTTTCATAGGGGAGGGCAAGTATGCCCCCCCTGGTTATGCGCAACATTCGGGGCAGCGCCCCGCAATTTGTTTTGGGTGTTTTTTTCTATTTTTAGTGGATTTTTCTATTTTTAGCAATTTTGTAAATTAATCCCGGATTAAGGGATTAGGGTTTTGGTATCTACGGAATACCTAAAACCATTTTATATATATTGTATACTGAATGGTGAAATTCGATATAATGAATATAAGAAAGGTTTTCCCAGTTGAGGGTTTCCGGTATAAATCTCTATGTACTATGTGAATGAGCCATTGATTAAGTTCTCTTTTGGTTAAGAATCTATATGCATTGCTTTACTTCATAGGTTTAAAAATTTCATGTGGTATCAGAACTCGTTTTTGGCTTCAGAGGGACACCTTTCTGCCTTTAACTGTGAGGGCGAGTCTGAGTTGGTGGTATTTTCCATGTGGGACCCTCATACATGTCACCTTCATATTAAATCGGACCCCCCTCGCTCATTACCACTTATCGCCTAACAACCCCTCTGAGTAAACCACCAAACCACTCATGCATACCACCTCCACACTCCGATGTCACACTCCACTACCCACTACACATCACACTCCACTACCACGCTCTACCTTCACACTCCACTACACTGCTTACATGTCTCACCCATGTCAGAAAACCACCTCAGCAAGGACATGTGGTAGACCATGTCAGCAAAGACATGATCTAAAAGATCACTTCGGGTGTATTCTCAACCATTGATCATATTACAATGGAAGGATAGTGTAAGTTTGAAAATTTGAAATCCTGAAGTTCCGAAGGGTGAAGTTCCGATAGCCATCCATCTCAATGTTTGATTAAGTCCTAGCCGTTGGATTAAACAATGGAAGGATGAGTGTAAGAATAAAATTTGACCATTGATTTGTTTCTATGAAATAAACCATCCGATTTGATCCATCCATTCATGAGCACTGTCAAGATCGTGAGATCGATGGTCCCGTCGCATTGCGAGGATTGAAGGTGCATGAACTTTAAAAATTTGAAGGTAGACCACGATCAAAACCACAATTTTGGAGAAAGGACATGTGGAGACTCAAGGTAAATTGCGGGGTGAAAAGTAGTTTGATTCAAGCCAACTTTGGACTCGCCCACAATCCCGTGGTCACATGAGATCATTGCCCAAGGTCATATTGAGAAACAGATCTAGTGCTTAATAGACCAAGATCAAGAAGTGCC
The DNA here is from genome assembly GCA_009831015.1 of Picea engelmannii. Taxonomy (NCBI): domain Eukaryota; kingdom Viridiplantae; phylum Streptophyta; class Pinopsida; order Pinales; family Pinaceae; genus Picea; species Picea engelmannii. The sequence goes on from ML778889.1 coordinate 81,873, forward strand.
TTCTGAATAGGAATTTGGTTACCGTTGGTGGTCACATGAAGGAAGGGGCTTAGAATCCAAAGAAGCCAAAGATGACTAGTTGTAACTGATAGAGAAGATGAAGAGTTGCAACTTCCAAAGAAGCCAAGGAATCTCAAGATAACACCCGATGATGATGAATAGATTCGGTATAACTGCTAGATAATTCAAAGAGCTTCAAGGTGATCGCCAGAGGAGTTGAAGAGTCTCAAGGTAACTGCTAGTGGAATAAAGACCCGTCATAGAGAAGGTTGATAGATGGAAAAGCGTCGAAGACTGTAACTACCAGAGAAGCCAAAGAATCTATGGATAATGACCACTGATGAAGAATAGTCTCAGTATGATCGCTGGAGAGAATGAATATTTAGGTGCATGATATGGCATAGACTTGACATGATAAATACATGCAGAAAAGAGAAGATATGGTTTCTTCTGTTGAGATTTATTCATGCGGGTAGAAGCATGTTGTGTGCAACATCTGAAACACACAGAAGAGGTGTACCACATAGAATGGAAATAAGGCACAGAGCATAAAGTGAAAAAGAAAGATATAGAACATAAATGCATATCTGAGAGAGGTAGAGAAAGACAAGGTGGACATGAAGAGACAGAGAAAAAGATCAGAAAGTGCAAGAACATGCGAGCAGCATCAAGACACTGATGTAGGCAGAGAAAAGCAGTGTAGCAGAATAATGATAAGACTGGTAAGACATTGATAAATACTATATCACTGTGATAAAATTCAGAAATAAAATATTTATATTTTAGGGTGGTAGGGAGGTGCTAGGGAGGACTATTGTCTTCAAAGTTTCAAGTGGGTGCTTGAAAACAGGGAGTTGTAGCTTCCATTTCGCTGTAGCCAGAAAAACCAGGGTGGTAGGGTGGTGCAAGGGAGAACCATTGTTCTCTATTATATAGGTTGGTGCTTGTGCAACTAGAAGTTGGTTCTTCCATCCAGTTGGTTTTGGAACACTCAGGGAGTTGGTGCTTCCTTCTAGTGGGTTCTAGAGAAACCAAAGAGTTGGTGCTCTCAACAAGTTGTTGCTTGTAAAACAGAGGTGGTAGCCTCAAAAGGAGTTGGTGCTCATAAGAATGATAATGTACAGAAAATAAAGACTACTTATCATATCAAGAAGAAGAGGTTTTCTCCCTTTATGTGTTTCCTCAAGAAATATCTGTCTCTGTATATTTCATGTGTGTGATTGATGCTAAATAATTTATTGCTTACTTCCCTGCATTATTGTGATCATCATTAAGTGTTCTGTAAAGAGTTTAAAATGGGCATAATTGTTTAAGAACAGTAACAACTAATTCACCCCCCCCCCTCTCAGTTTTCCAACATATCTCTTGTGCTTCTCTTTGTGTAAGGTATGCTATTTTTGTATGGTTATTGTGCTACTACTGTAACAGTATTGTGGCTAGGGTTTATTTGTTGGTTCTAGTATGGACTTGCCGAAATCATTCTATCTAAGAAAAGGTTAGTGTACTCAAGGTGGCATAGTGAATGCATATGGTTGGTTGACAATTTTGGTATGCTCATTATCCAAAATTTTCAAATGGTATCAGAGTTGGTTTCCTTTGTAACAGTCTAACTGCTAGAAGGAATATCCTCAGTTTCCCCCATTATCAATCTTGTTGAGAACTTACTAAATTCACTAAGAAGGTCACCTAAGTAGGGTGCATCTCTTCCATGTATCATATCTGTAAATTTCTAAAGTTGAGAAATTAAGGTTGTTGGACACACCAACCACACTTGGCGGAGGGGGGGGGGGGTGAATGAGTGTGGTGCTCTTTTTAAAACTTTCCCCCTTCACAAACTTCTTGGTTAGATATCACCATTTACTCATTACTTATTGTTGTCATTTATCATCAGTTAAATGTGAACTTATATCAACAATATATCATCAACAAATCGTCACCATAAGGAACACAAGATGTATGTACAATTTTCTTTTTATTACAGACTACAATCATTGGGTTATTAGTAACAATTGAATAGAGTGCAACTCTACAAGAGCACCAACTCTATAATGAAAGACTCATCTTACAACCTCAACACCAACTAAGATGAGGCAACAATCCTCAACAAATATCAATCTGTCAACAAGTACGTGACCTGTCGGTAGTGCATTGCACGTATGTACGCGCCCTACTAGTAGTACAACTCACGTATGTACACTCCCAGTTTGTAATACAACCTGCGTATCACATCTGAGTTACTTAGGGTTTTCTCTTCAAGATCAACTTAGATTATTTGCAACCTTCAATCACATTCTCTTATGTATTTCACTGTCCAATATGACCCATAACCAATCACAACACATCCAAGCTCTCCAACAACTTACTCATGCTCCTCAACCATACAATATGAATGCTACTCAATCATGTATAAGCAATTAACATATTATAGCAATCATATCAGTACTGAATCATAAAAGTGTTTCTCACTCTATCAACCAACACAAACCACATCACAACATCCATACCAAGAATGCCTTAAGCATTCACTACACAACAAGCAAGAGTATCCATCAAGACAACAATGTAACCATACTAGAATTTCTATGGTAGATCTGAGCCCATAGAATGCAGATATGTAACCTGCTTCAGTCTTCAAGAGTCTGGCACCAATTCACACGCAAGTCTTCATGAATTCATCCATTGTATGTTCCATGTCTTCATTCATCCCATGTATGTACGCACCCTGGCTCACTGCAGCCTGCATATACCTCAGAAACTAGGGTTTCTGAACTTTTGATACTTTTGTCGTCATGATCTCATACTTACCGAAACTTTGATGCGTCCATGAGATCCTCTAGATCATCTCTCTCTCAGAATATATCTTCATTACATTCTCAAGATATACTGTTCACAAGAGACCGTTGCCTCTTATTTGGAATTTCTAAGTAGTTTCCTTAGAAGCATCTTCTAGGTCACTTAACCCATTTCTAGGTCACTTAACTCATTTTCCTTATTTTATGGTTAACCAATTTCCATATTTAGAAAGTTCTCCATTTAAATATTCCTCCTTGACTTTGTCACCTCACTTTATCATTTAAATAATATTCTTTGATTTTGTCACTTCACTTTATAATCCTCCTTGACTTTGTCACTTTACTTTATCATTTAAATAATAATTTCTTCTTTGCAATCTGTTTGACTTCTTTGACCTTTTGGGGCTTCAAGCCTACATATGAGGGTCCTCCAACTTCGTAAGGCCATAACTCTCAAACCATGAGGAGTAATGTGACATTCCACATACCATCGGAAATGGTATGAAAAGCACTATCCATCTAGGATAGTTCCACTGACAAATTCACTGATCTTCATCTCATTATTCCACATTTAATCATGGGTTCTCCAACCATACTTCTAGGATAACTCAACCGTAAAGCGTCTTCCCATGAGGGATTTCACCATAAGGGGACCACTTTGGAGTTCATCCTTTTGTACACCTTATCAACCATAATAAAACAATAATGATTCATCTTTACATCAATCCAAAAATGCATCATATACCAATGAAACCACATCGATCCATCTTCATCTATGCATCATGTATCAATGAAAACTCATTGATCCATCCTCATCTATGCATCATGTATCAATGACATCTCATTGATCCATATTCATCTATGCATCATGTATCAATGAAAACTCATTGATTCATCTTCATCTATGCATCATATCAATGACATCATATGACTATGATTCCACTTGACATCAATCCATTCACATCAAGGACAATACATACTTCATCACTATGATAAGACATTGTTCATTTGAAATCAATAAACATATTTGACATCAATCATTTGGCATCAAAACTTTTACCTTTGACATCATTCAATCATCCTTTGGCATCAATCAATTCCTTGACATCAATCCTTTGACATCAATCAATCAACCATCCTTTGGCGTCAATCAATTAATTAAACCCTTGGCATCAATGACAACATGATCCAACAAGGGTTTCCTCATAAAACCCTAGGTTTGCAGTTCCAGTTCCTTCGTGCTAGTTTTCGTGCCAGTTTCAACACCAATTGCAGTGCCAGTTGCAGCACCAGTTGCAGTTGCAACACTAGTTGTTACACATCAACATTACTCGCTTTGATAAGTGTCGCAAATGTCGCATGTTTCTCACAAGTGTCGCAAGTGTCAAGCAAAGCATACTGCCATGATGACGACACTAAGGAGACACTTAAAATGCCTCAAACACTTGATTTGGAGGAAGAGAAATGGATAACTGAAGTTAAGAACCTCTTGCCACTTGAAAGAATCATCGAATCTAAGGTTTTAGAAGAGAGCGCTCCCCTATATCACCCTTAGGAGCACTGACGCTCCCCTATAAAGTGTTAGGGAGCGTTATAACACCAAGCAACCCTTCTTAGGGAGCGCTATGTATTTTTAGAGCATTGNCCCCCCCCCCCCCCCTAAAGCCTACTAGGGAGTGCTATAGCACTCTGATGGCCTTTTTGAGGGAACGCTGCCTATTCTGGGAAGCAGTTGATCTGTTGAGGAGAATAAGGGGAAGATCTTTCAATCTTGGGAGGCAGTTGCATTCGAATTCCTAGTTCAGCCATGATCTTAGGGAAGATCCCTGACTGAAGGAGGAAAATCCTCATCTTACCCTAAAGATACCTCAAGAGGTTAGGCCTCTCTAAACCTATATAAGTAGGCTCTATCATGGTGGAAGGGGGGAAGAATTGGAAGCATGAAACCTATGATCTCATAGGAAACATACAATGAACTAGAGGAAAGTAATCAGTGAAGTTGATGTCATCTGGATCGTGGATCTTTCGAGCAAGGGTTAGACAAAGGGGACTTGATGAAGCTATCACATTTGCATCTACAATTGTAAGTTACTTCTGTCATTGTTCTTATCAATATGACATGCTTGGCCTATTTCTTTCTAGTTTGTGTTTAATCTCACATATACTTGTCTCTGATAGATAGATCTATTTCAAGATAATATCAATAGAGTAGGAAGTGGTTGTACTATTGTTTGTCTACAGGGCTCATCGAGTAGCGAAAGATTGGAGCTCAACTCGGAGCGTGTAGGGACAAACACTGATAAAAGGTACTTCTTTTCTCCTTCCTACTCGCACATTAGTTTGTATAGATCTGAAAGGAAGTCAGTGTCCATGTTAAGCGTCTTCTATCTTAAGAGTTAAGAGTCTATCTCTCAAAAGGAGATCTACCTGTCCGCAGGGAGATTTTCCTTCAATAGAAACTGGCGACTCCACTGGGGAGAATTGAATCGAAACTTTGGGTTTTGATTTTTCCTCATAGACCTTGTCTTACCCTCTGATTGTTTTCAGACCTTGTTCACCCCTTTTCGCTTGATTTCATGTGTTGATTGACTCCTTGCCCATCTCACTCAGCTTGATTGCCAAAATTTGAATGAAATTTTGGATTTTTTGGACATTTTCATGAGCTTTTAAACCTGGAACCCCTGTGGCTGTGTTAACAGAGTGCCAATGCTCCCTGGATGTGTTAGACAAAGCACTATAATGCTTGGTGCCCCTTACACTAGAGCGCCAACCCTCTTTTGGCAAAAAACCTTTCCAGAATTGCTTTTTCAAGGTCCAGTCTCTGTGTTTCACTTGTTGAGCCTCTCTGTGAGTCAATGCTTCTTCCCATTTAACTTTGACATCCTTCCTTCTGATGAACAAATACCTTGCTCTTTAGATTCTGTAGCCTTCTTCATTATTTTTGAGTTTTTCTGCTATTGGGAGTTTGAAACCAATGCATTGTTTTTTCTCTCCTTTTTGACTGAGCGAGAAACTCCGGTGAAGGACATCAGAAGTCTACGAATCTCTTCATTTGGTTTTTGTTGAGGTCATTATTCTTAAACATCTCCTTTTTGTGTGAAATTCTTGATTTTCTTTGTTTTCTTTTCTTTTGCTTCTTGTTTTTGATCACAACAAGAGGGTGTATTGTTTGTACAAAACCTGCTTATGTTTGTCTGAGTTTTCCTTGATCCAAAAGGATAATTGGCAGGAGAAGTGTCATTTTGAATTAATCATTATTCACACACAAACAATAAAGAAACATCTTGATTAATTTGCATATTAGAAGACATTTCCAAAAAGTTTTAGCACCACATCGGATTTGATTAAAGAAAATTTGTTTGAGGACATTCCTTCTTAGTGTTTGTTAGTGAAATTAACTCTCTCTCTCTCTCTCCTTTAAATAGATATTCATCGAAAAGAAATGATTTCTTATCATCTTTGATGCATTTTTTGGGGATTGAGTCATTAGTCCATCTGGTTCACTTCCATGCACCCCTTTTGAGTAAAGAACAACTATAAAATGAACGCTAATTAAAAACTATATAGAACATTTTCTTTTCTAGGATCCTCCACCAACAGTAGACTAAGATTAGTACTTTGGATTAGGTTGTGAGCATAACTCTCCAAAGTTTCCAAAACAAACATTAGCATCTTGAGCTAGGGAGAGTCAAATCCAATTGTTGTATAAGTCTGCCTGGGATCCCCCTCTCACACAGGGGTTACGCACGAGGTCGCACTCGGGAAAGCTATGGAGATTATCCCTCCATGGTTTGACTAATTGTAGTAGTCAGATCGTATTATGGGGATCACTTAAAGGTATACCCACAATGTTGAGTGGAATCCTTTCAAGTTGATTTCGGGCTAAATACCCTGCCCGTACGTTCGGACTGGACTGTCGACTGTACCTTCCCAGGGGCTGACTGCGAATTGGTAACCTTAGTGGCCATAATATTTAGGGTCTTACACAAGGTGACAGTGAAGGGAAGTCTCATTGTACCTGGAAAAGACATTGGTCAAACTCACTCGGGCTCTGTGGAGGGTAAATCCACAATTACTGCATGGAAGCTTGCACCAAGGTGAAAGTCCGTTAAGTAGGTCACCATTGTCATTGTTCCACCATATCCCCGCCCCTTCTTGACTTGATCACGCGACGTTGGATTTCATCACCAACTAGTACGGTCATCGAGAGAAGGTTTTGTTTGCTTGGTTGTGATTCCTAGATTCTATTAGCATATGCTGCTTCTTTTTGGTAGTTGGCCATAGATTTTTTCCGTCGACTCTTTTTCGCCAACATTGACCCTCCACGCCGTTCGCAGAGGCTACAGGTACTTCCTCCAGAAAATATGGAAGAGAATACCCCTTTGCCCCCTCATTCTATGTAGGAATATCCTAAAAAAAGTGAGGTTCACGACACTATAACCTCCCAAGAAGAAGTTCCCACCTCTTTAGAGAATTTTTGAATTGTTTCAGAGTCTCCGGAGGCTTTCCGCATTCTGGAGGGATATGAGAGACGTGTTCTCCAACTGAATTCAGTCGGTGAATTCGTCATCGTCAATCCTTCTGACATCTCGAATGGGTCTCATTCAAACCCTCTAGTCGATGACCCCTTTTGGACCGCAGACATTGTTTGAAGTCCATCGCGCATGGTGCGGGATCTTTATGGAATAGGAATAGGTGTCGATGCACCTATCACCTACACTGTACCCTTAAACCATTTTATCGGTACCATCATTTTTTCAGCTACACCCTCCATTGATCCGAACACATCGTCTGTTGGCCCAAGGTCCACTTTTCCTCTCCAGATGGCCCACACTACAATCGTCCCTCACGTTCCGACTATTCCCGCCGGTAATGCGGTGGTTAGACAAGCTGCAATTGGCACACCAATAACACCTAGACCTTCATCATCACTCCCTTTTGGGTACAGAGCATTGAATTCTTCCGCTGTGACTACTACCCAAGTTATGCCTGGAATTTCTATACCTATACAACATCCCGAAGGGATCGGTCTTGGTAGCTTTAACCCGTTAAGCAACACCGGTCAGTCATTTACGTCTGGTTCTCAAATTTAGGGAACTCCACCTCAAGTTGGGGGGCATCCTCCCACTGAAGGACAAATTCCATTTGGAGGGCACCCTCATGCTAGGGGGCAACCTTAATCCAGAGCCTACCATCAACCATATGGACAAAATGTGTCTACCACACCCAATCTGTGGAATATCCATTTTTCAGGAAACCCACAGTTCTCGGGGGGACACAATCCTCAAGCTCCACAACAACCTCTTCCCCCTCAAGGGACTCATGTATATCCTTCTTATGGAAAAACGCCAAATCTAGCTTATAATCCTCAAAACCCATCTGGTTATTCTCCCGCTCGCACATGTTTCTCGAACTCCCTCAAATCCTGTGTACCCTGGTCAACACCAACCTTATACAAGAGGACCCACTGGTTACAATTATCTGCCTAACCCAGTGTATGGTCCTACTAGTGTTCCTATGCCACACCAGTATTAGCCACAGGTTAATCGACAACTACCTTTCCTAGCAACACTGGACCTCCCAGACTTGTCTCGGTTAACGAATGATCGTATTTTTCATTCTCTGGTTTGGCCAACTATTCCAGCTAAACTTCCTTCTGATATTCCAAAATTCAATGGAAAGTCCAGGGAAGACCCAAACAACCACGTGATGAATTTCCATTTGTGGTGTTCATCCAACTCCCTCATGGACGATTCTATACGTTTGCATCTTTTCCAACGAACGCTTACGAGTTCTACAACAAAGTGGTATATTGAACTACCATGTGCTTCTTTTCACGATTTCAACTCCTTTTCCATGTCCTTCCTCACACACTTCCAACTACCCATTCGATACGAGACGGGTACTAAACTATTGACCTCCCTTCATCAGACAACCTTCGTACATATCTTTGATCATATTCATGAATGGAGACGATGACGAAGGTTAATCAAAGCAGTCATTCATGACCAATTATTAGTGGAATGGTTCACCAAATCACTGTTACCCCAGATCGCTCGTGATGTTGCTATGGGTGGTGTAGTCACCGAGGAAGAAGCTATTGCTCGAGTTCAGTACCTAGATTTGGTTTATTCACAATCTGGTACTCTGTACAAATTGATACCAAATGCTACCCATGCCACTACTGACCCATCCAAACCATCGTCTACCTCGCACGCAGATGGAGTCATTGGTTCCGTCAAAACTCAATCTACTTCCCAGTCGACTGGAACAACCCAGTGGTCCCCTTCGACGTCTGCTCCCAGTTCGACCACACCCTCTTCTACCTCCCCTCAAACTCAGGTCTTTGAGGTGAATACAGTCCAATCAACCCCTTCACAACAATCCGGGGGCAAGAAGAAAGCAAGAAATAAACCAAAGATAAACAACAACAATGAACAATAAAAAAATCAGCCTCAAACCCCCGGCTACTGGAAAACAACCACAACGGAAACTGAAATTCCCATGTCTCATTTGTGGTGATGATCACTACACTCGAGACTGTCCACATTGCGATGAAGTGGCCAAGATTTTTAAGGGAAATTCACAACTCGTTGTGCTTACCCAACCTTTTCCACAGCAACAATCTTTGGTTTCTCAAACCCCCACTCCAGGGGGCAGTTCCAACCAATCCCATGATGAGGCCTCGAAAAGTGCCCACATTTACATGTTTAACAAGATTAATCTGACCACTCGCACTATGAAATATGACACACCGATTAAACCTGATAAGCCGAAGCCCACTAACGGTTCCTTACCAGACCCTTTACCATCATCCGTTGGTCCTCCGTCTTCCAGCCCTCCATCCGGGCCACTTCAGATTGAGAAACCTTCATTTGACTCCATCTTACGCCCTCCTAAGAGAACTATCCAGAAATCTACCTTTAATCCTAGTTCACGGGCTGCCCAAAACTACAACATTGTTGAAGATTTGGCTCAAGCACCGTGTGCTATGTCTACTTTGGAAGTTCTACAACACTGTCCCAGCCAACGTAGAACGCTCTTAGCTTCCATCGATGCTTTCGTTTCTGAGTCATCTAATAACCTCACATTTAATCTGGATGATCATCAACCTCAACTCTCCCACCAACTAGCTTTTCAGATCGATGTTGTTGTTCACAATCAACAAATCCACTGAACTATCTTGGATGAGGGAGCCTCTACTTGTGTCATGTATTTAGCTTGTTAGAAAGGATTAAAATCACCCACCCTTAACAAATCCCCTATGATTTTACGCGCTTTCGATGGGCGAGGTTTTCATCCTCATGGACTTTTACAATCCTTAGCCATTCAGTTGGGTGACAAAAATGTTATTGTTGATGTCGAGGTGGTTGATGCCCCCCTCGATTACAACCTACTACTTGGAAGAAGTTGGTTCTATTCTATGATTGTCATCACATCATCGATGTTTCGATGTGTACAATTCCCCCATCAAGGCAAAATTTTCACTATCGATCAACTAGATTTCTGTACACCCGACGCTTGTGCCCCTGTCACCAACAACATTCCTTTTTTGGGAGACCATAAAGTTACGTATGAAAGCATTGGTGTTGGATTTTTGAAAGATTCTAGCCTTATGGGTACCTTCCCTACACCACTTCCACCCACCACACATCATATTGCCACCGTCAATATGATTTCGACTATGGCTTATCAATCTTTGGAATCATCTGACCCTTGGATTGTACCTAATCCTATGGAATTCGATGTGCTAGGTGAAACCATGCCACTTAGCCCAGCTGAGGCCACATACGTGGCTATTCAATCTGCCTCTCCCTCTCCAGAAAACCCACATTTATTGGCACTTGATGCCGACTTGATGCTGTCATGGTTGGATTCCCTATCATCCGCAATCGACTACATTTCCCACATTTTTCCTTCCGACGAATCTATAATGGAAATGATTAGTATTGATGACATACCTTGGGAGGATAACCATCATTGATCCTCTTTTATTCCACCTTTGGAAGCAATTCACAAAGACATACACTCTGTCTTCCCTCCTTATGTTACCGATTCTCCACAATCTCCCATCCTCACACAAGATACTCTTTTTGAGGGGAATATGGGTAATATCTCTACTACGATCGTTATTGATATTTCGATCAAAGAAGGCATTTTGGAAAACATTAACCTCAGTGCTTATTGCACACACGAAGAAGTGGTCTCTTACACTGCTTTGTTTAAATAATTCTGCGACATCTTCGCTTGGAGCTATGAAGAAATGCCAGGAATCGACCCCTCAATCGTCGTGCATGAAATCAAGACATACCCAGGTACAAAACCTGTTCGAAAAAAACTCCATCCAGCCCATCCCAAGAAAATCGCAGCTATAAAGGTAGAAGTTGAGAAACTTTTAAAATCTGGCTTTATCTATCCCGTCCCTTTGACAGAATGGGTCTCCAACCTTGTTCCGGTTGCCAAAAAACAAGGGACCATCCGTGTCTTTGTTGACTATTGGGATCTCAATAAATCTTGTCCAAAGGACAACTACCCTACCCCCTTCATCGACCAAATCATTGATAATTATGCTGGGAGCATAATCTTCTCTTTCATGGATGGCTTCTCCGGGTATAACCAGATTGAAATTTTACTTGCTGATCAACATAAGATGGCCTTTATCTTCCCATGGGGAACTTTCGCCTATCGAAAGCTACCTTTTGGTCTTAAAAATGCTGGTGCTACTTTCTAGTAGGCCATGTCATATGCTTTCCATGATATCAAGCATATTGCAGAACCTTACCTCGGCGACTTACCTGCCCACTCATCCAATCGATCAGATCACGTTGATCACTTACGGGCTATTTTTCTTCGATGTCGGTTTTACCGTATCCGCTTGAACCCACATAAGTGTATTTTCGCTATCGAATCCAGTCGAATCCTCGGTTTTGTTGTCTCTAAAGATGGGATTCGGGTGGATCCCTTAAAGATTAAGGCTATTCTATCCTTACCCTTGCCTACTAGTTTGACTCAACTCCAAAGTTTGCAAGGAAAAGAAAACTTCCTTCGCCATTTCATTTGTAACTACGCTGAGATAACTAAAGGATTCATGCGGTTGTTGCAGAAAAACACCCCTTTCATTTGGGATGACATCGCTCAATGGTCATTTGATTCTCTCAAGCATGCCCTGACCCACACACCTTTGTTGCACCCTCCAGAGTATACAAAGGACTACATCCTTTACTTAGTCGCCTTCACTTCCACTATTGCAATGGTGTTAGTTCAAGAGGACCCCAACGGTGAGGAACATGTGATCTATTACCTGAGAAAGAGTCTATTTGGACCCGAACTCCGATATTCACATGTAGAGAAACTGGCTCTGGCAGCCGTCATCGTTGTCCAGAGATTTCGCCATTACATCTTACTACGCACCACCATAGTGATTGCGGATTCAAACCCCATGTACCATGTCTTGACACGTCAAGTGCTCGGGGGAAAATACTCTAAATGGATCATCATCCTTCAGGAATTCGATCTTGAATTTTTGAAGTCCAAAGCCAAAACGTCCCTGGTGTTTGCGAAGCTCATCTGCGACCTCCCCCATGCTGATGAAGACATCGAACCTAGAGATTCTCTCCCTGACGAAACTCTTTTCCTCATCAACACCTCTAATTCTTGGTATGGAGACATCCTCCTTTATCTCCAAACCCAATTCTTTCATCCTAACACTTCTCGTGAAGAGTGTCAATGTATTCGCCACCATTCTCATCGTTATCTTATCGTCGACGACACCTTGTATCGTCGTGGCATTGATACTATCCTTCGACGATGTTTAATTCATGCAGAGGCTGAACGCATTCTGAAAAACTATCACCTTGGAGCCTGTAGTGGTCACCTTTCTGGGATGGCCACAGCCCAAAAAATTCTACGTGACGGCTATTTCTGGCCCTCAATTTTCAAAGATTGTATTGAGTCAGTCAAAAAATGCCCACCCTACCAAGTTTTTAACAACAAGGCACGCACCCACCCTACTATGCTACACCCCATTATCACCATCGACCCCTTTTCCAAGTGGGGTATCGATTTTATGCAATGTAAGCCTACCTCACCCGGGGGGCAAGGTTATATAATCGTCGCTGCCGACTACTTTACAAAATGGGCTGAGGCTATGCCTACCTTTCTGAATGATGGTCGTACCGCAGCTCTGTTTTTTTTTAACCACATCATAACTTGTTTTGGTGTACCACGCACCATTGTCACTAATCACGGTGCACACTTTAAGAACCAGATGATGAGTGAATTGCATGCCAAGTTGGGTTTTATCTATGAAAACTCATCCCCATACTATCCTCAGGCCAACGGACAAGTTGAAGCCATCAACAAAGTCCTCAAAACCATGATTCAACACATGGTAGGGACAAATAAGACATCCTGGCATATACAACTTTTATTCGCTCTCTGGGCTTACCGTACTTCCATGAAAACCACAACTGGGTTCACTCCTTTCCAGTTAGTGTATGGAATCGAAGCCGTTTTACCAATCGAGTGCGAGATTCCATCTCTGAAACTTAAAGTAGAACTCCTACCCCATACTTCTACCGAAGAAGAACTTTTCTTATACCTGACCAAACTAGATGAAACACATCGTGATGCCGCTCTCGTTAATGAGGCACATCAGAAATGGATAAAAAATCAATATGACAAATCCGTCCATCCTCGAACTTTTGCAGAAGGAGACTTAGTCCTCGTCTATGACCAGGCTCATGACAAACTAGGGGCAGGTAAGTTAGAACCTCTGTGGCATGGCCCTTACACTGTCAAACGTGTTTTTCACAAGGGCGCCTACGAGTTAGTCGATTATGATGGAATTTCCCTAGGAGAGCCTCGGAACGGGCTTTACCTTAAAAAGTACTATGCTTAGATCACCTAGCATGTGTACGTTGTGCATTATTGTATTTTAGTTTGGTATGTCTATTTCTTTCGTGTGCTTGAGTCTTTACCTTTGCCACTCATAATTGTGCCTTGTGTTTTCATGCACAGTTGACGTCTTCCTTTCCTATCTTTGTCAGGTTTGCGGATGGTTCTAGTTGACACACTCGGAACATTGCTTCAGCAGCATGGGTCATTTACCAATTTGACGAGGTGGTGAGTTCAGGAGGTATTTGCTTAGGACCAGTGACTAATAACATGGCAGAACATCATGCTGTCATCGGACTCTTTACCCAAGCCTCCTCCCTAGGTATCTCTCGTGTCATTGTTAACCTAGACTCCCAACTCGTGGTATATCAACTCAACCATATCTACACTATTCGTAATCCTATCCTGCTACGTCTCCACCTACAAGTTCGTCGTCTTGAATGAATATTTGATTATATCGAATACATACATATTCCAAGAGAACTCAAAAATGTTTTAGATTCATTAGCTAATTACATCATGGATCAGTATCTCGCCCATAGATAAGATTTCATGAAGGAAAACAAATTCTACATCACATGTAAATTAAAACACATCACATTAAAGGCATCATCATGTACACATGTTTTGGCACTGTAAAAAATCAGAATTGTATATATATACATAGCGTGACTGAAAATGTTTTGATTACATCAAAAAAGTATTTAGAAGAGAAAAATTTTGGGTCTTTACACCCATACAACATCGTCTGACAAGTCATGCAAAATATACAATCACCAGAGAGACTCTAATCTTTGTACACTGCATTGTGCTGAGAGTAACATATCACTGCACACACTACGCGTCTCAGTAGAGAATTAACATTCTCTAGCACCCCCACAATGTGTCTCTGTAGATTTAAAGGCACTTCTCTCCTCTGTAGAAGAGGAATGCCCATCGTGAGGCCTTGAAGGTTTCTTTCAACCTCTCAGAGACCTATCACTGGTGCCCCTGGATCTACTGCAACTGGAGCACCCCCGTGACGTCCTGGTATTGGTATCTCAACCAGGTGCACTACTCCCTTGTTTTCATGTTTAAAACAATACATCCATTAAAAACTCTTCTACATACCCAAAAAAAATATATATGTACATTAAAAAACTTAAAACAAAAAACTAGACAAGGTGTTGCTTAGTCTCTCACCTGACGCATCCCAATCTTCCCCTGCTGGTAGAATCAAATCCATGATCCTCCGAAAGTCCACCTCAACATATGGGAAGTATTCTATCCAAATATACTGGCGTCTCAGCCAAGTGAAGAAGTCACCAATGAAACGAAACTTTGACTCTGTCACTAGTTTCGGAGACAAACTAGTCCACCGCTCCATTCGTGGTTCTCGCATTGGTCGTATCACCAATGCTATCTGAGGCTGCATCTGGGGGATTCACTCTAAGAAGAATGAGACCAAGAATGAACCATATCTGAACTATTTATGCCCCATCCTACACTGCGAAACTTGTTCCTTCACATTCCAAAGAAACCCTACGTTCCAGTTAAACAGTGTTGGCTCTAAACACTGTACGCCATAAGCTACCTGTGATATCGATGTTAGATGTGTGCTAGTGCTTCTTTTCACACTTGTGATGGTGAACAAAATAGATCGAAGGGGTAACTCTCTGATATCTTTTATGGGGATTCTACCCCCCACCAGTCTTTCCCCCGGGACACAATGACGTACCAGGTACACACCTACTTTCTCTGGAAGCGCCCTCTATCCAGAAAAATCTATAGGAACCCCTCTTTTCGAGAGGCCAGTCAAGAAATATACATCTTCCAACTTGATGGTTAGAAGCTTTGTTCTGATATGAAACCCTTGCTCTGCGACATCCCACAAGATGATTATGTACTCAAGTAGAAGAATCTCTTTCTTCATCTTTTGCAATTTGAAGAATTTCAGAAGGCCACAAGCTCTCAATGCGACCTGCATGCGAGGACTCTACAAAGCATCCAAATCATCGAGCTCATGCTCTCGTTCCTTCCACTCAATCATGGTCATTGCCGAAATCACCTAAAAACAAAAAAACAAAGAATTTCATTATTCAATTTTTCGGTAATTTCTTAAGTAATTTAAAAACTTGAAATCTATTGCCCACACTGTTCAAAAAGGACCACGCCCTCTTGTTATCACTCAATAATCATCATGCCACAATAAAACGTTTTAAAATTAAAATAATTTTCACAATGGTTGCGTGGGCATATTTTTGAGTTTTTTATGGATTCTTTGACAAAAACGACCTATCTACTCAAGTGTCAAGGCGTTGGCATCTATGCTATCACCCTCTAAAAACGTTTTTGCAAACAAATGTCTTTTTCCCACCATTCTAATTAGAGGCCGATTTGATCTTTTTTGGAACGACCTAGGGCTTCATTTTTAAATTTAAATATTGTTGTGGAAACAAATATTGAACCATGTTATTAAAATAAGGGGATATGAAGATCTAACTGGTCCAAACGGCGAGAGAAATGGTCAACCGTAGCTTCGGTATCAAGCAAAACAAGATCCACCTCCAAAGTGAGAAACTCCACTGCTACAAATCCTTATGCAAATGAAATGGTAAATGAAGTTTTTTCTTGTATTACTATTTATAAATTTCCATTTTTTATAAGGTATAGTTATTTGTGGGTTTCTTTGACAATATAATGGCTTCACTAAACCTTTGTATTGCAGTTTTGACACCACAGGTTTTGAAGCAGTTCTGATCATTTGTTTACCTTATCACATCCACGAGCATAGTCTTAGTTCGTTTTCAAGATCGAAAATATGAGAACACATTGGGTAGACTTTTATATCTTTTTCGAACCCGTATGGACACACGAAAAAGGACCCCCCTGGATTCATCTTTAAACTCTTTTCATACTCTCTAAATATGACAAGATCATCGAGTGATCTTGTTTCCTTTCATACTCGTTAAAAGGTTCGAAAGGGCGTCTTTTGAGTGGTAGTTTATCTCTTTTTCGTCCTCGTGAGAATAACTGTACAAAAAAGGAACTGAGAGAGTTCTCTTTGAAGTGTTTTTCCAAAATCTATAATCATGAAAAACCTTCGAGTTTTCTGTCTTTGGACTTGCTAAAAAAAACATCGACAAGCCCATACAGGACCGAACACTTACTTCTTCCAGTTCGTTAAACAAAGGAAGAGGAACCTACCGAAGGTGAGTTATATCGAGCACGTGTTACCCTCCTCGAGCTTGTTAAATTAAAAAGAGGTACTCATCTATCTGGATGGGGGAAAATTTGAAAGAAGCAAGCCAAGCAGTCTCTTGAGAACATTACTAAGTAATTCTTAGAGTCTCCCTTGAACATGACACTTTGTCTTTTGCACACATTTTAATCCACTGAACCTCTACACTGAGCCAATCCTTTGATTTTCTTTCACTCCTTTGGGTCGCTTGACGTAAGTCATAGCATCCACTGCATCATAAATTTTTGGTCCATGTCATGTTTCTTCTCTCGTGCCTCAGTGTTCAAGGGAAGTATCCACCTTGAGAGTCAACCATCACAAATATATTCTCTCAATACCCATGTCAGTCCATGTTCATTTGATCTACCAAATTACATCTCTATGTCCGTTTTGTGTCGTTGATGGGGGATACATTAAGGCCCTCCTTCGACAAGTCTATTTCTGTCGACTTCAACACATTATCTAGGAATTATACTTAGAAACCAGTTAGTACTTTGGGACCTGCATGCCTCAATGGTAGGCCTCCTCATATTCGACAGCAGGTTTACATCACTGACCTCTGATCGAATGATTCCATGGATGTTCGACTCCATCTCATCCATTCACATTCGTTGGAATGTACTAGGGCACCTTGGGAATCATTGACATTAATGGTGATCTCCCTCGCACTTGTTAACGGTTTACATCATTGACCGGTAATCAAGTGGTTTCTGCCATGTTCGACATGAGGACATCTATTCACATGATTAGATTCATACTACATCGGGATCGGTAAGAAGACCCTAGTTTGAGTGATAAATTTGATATGTGCTTTGCCCAGGTTGCGAAGGAGTTTCTCTTGAACAATGACACATATACTGTTACATAGATCCACTTTGTATTGGTCATGGCTATGTCTTTTCATCTCGTATATCCACTGTGTATTCCTCGTGGCTATGATTAGTTCAGGTCATCAGAGTATAGATCCACACTGCATCCTCGATGGCTATACCTTTTTTATCAATACAATTATGGATCCGCAGTGTATTTTATGGCAGCCATATCTTGCAAGTCTTGATCACCCAAGCATAGGTATGCCTACCTTGGGTTTGGAACATGTCATAATATTTGTTGGATGTTTGTGTGCAACTTTTGTCAGATTCTCCGTGTTTATACCCTTGCTTGAAAGTCTACAAAGCATCTCAATTATCAGTTCTCATCTTCTAAATTCATACTTTGGGGGGAAATCTGTTACACATCGACATTACTCACTTTGATAAGTGTCGCAAATGTCGCATGTTACTCACAAGTGTTGCAAATGTCACATGTTGCTCACAAGTGTCGCAAGTGTCAAGGAAAGCATACTGCCATGATGATGACACTAAGGAGACACTTAAAATGCCTCAAATAGTTGATTTGGAGGAAGAGGAATGGCTAACTGAAGTTAAGAACCTCTTGCCACCTGAAAGAATCATCGAATCTAAGGTTTTAGAAGAGAGCGCTCCCCTATATTGCCCTTAGGAGCGCTGACGCTCCCCTATAAAGTGCTAGGGAGTGTTATAACACAAAACAACCCTTTTGAGGGGGCGCTATGGATTTTTAGAGTGCTGGCACCCCTCTAAAGCCTACTAGGGGGCGCAATAGCACTATGATGGCCTTTTTGAGGGAGCGCTGCCTATTCTGGGCAAAATTTTATCTGTTGAGGAGAATAAGGGGAAGATCTTTCAATCTTGGGAGGTAGTTGCATTCGAATTCCTGGTTCAACCATGATCTTAGGGAAGATCCCTGACTGAAGGAGGAAAATCCTCATCTTACCCTAAAGATACCTCAAGAGGTTAGGCCTCTCTAAACCTATATAAGCAGGCTCTATCATGGTGGAAGGGGGGAAGAATTGGAAGCATGAAACCTATGATCTCATAGGAAACATATAGTGAATTGGAGGAAATTAATCAGTGAAGTTGTTTTCGTCTGGATCGTGGATCTTTCGAGCAAGGGTTAGACAAAGGGGACTTGACAAAGCTATCGCATTCGCATCTACGGTTGTAAGTTACTTCTGTCATTGTTCTCATCAATATGACATTCTTGGCTTGTTTCTTTCTAGTTTGTGTTTAATCTCACATGAACTTGTCTCTGATAGATAGATCTATTTCAAGCTAATATCAATAGAGTAGGAAGTGGTTTTACTATTGTTTGTCTACAGGGCTCATCGAGTAGCGAAAGATTGGATCTCAACTCAGAGCGTGCATGGACAAACACCGATAAAAGGTACTTCTTTTCTCCTTCCTCCTCGCACATTAGTTTGTATAGATCTGAAAGGAAGTCAGTGTCCATGTTAAGCATCTTCTGTCTTAAGAGTTAAGAGTCTAGCTCTCAAGAGGAGATCTACCTGTCCACAGGGAGATTTTGCTTCAACACTAGTTGTAGTACCAATTGTAGTGAAAGTTTTAGTGAAGTGTTGGGCCTAATTTTTGGTTATCCTAGTGCACCTTACCCTAGTGCATCTCCAACTATCTTTAGATTGCAAGTTGAATCACTTTGAAGTTTTAGGGTTCATCATTTCTTGTCTCTACTATCATATGGTGCCACTACCTGCCACTGTTTGTTGTTGCTAGCAAAGGTATGTACTTTTATATGTTTAAATTGTATCATTATATTAAGGGTATTTGCAGGAGAAGGGATATTTTGTCCAAACAAAAATTATAGATCCAGAGGGATCTCAGATCTAACACATTCATAGGAACAATGCATTCTAGGTTTGATTACTTTGGTATGCCCCTAGTTGTTATGGCATTATTTTGATCATTATAAACATCTAGTTGTATTTTGACCTAATGAAGTTATGATCATCGTAATAAACTTTGGTCAAAGTTAAAGTTATAAGATGACTCCATTCAAGGTATTAGATTGATTAAGGTTGAGATTTTAAAGTTTACCTGCATTATATTCCCTAACTCAAATTTCTATCAAGAAAGCATATTGTCATAGAATAGGGGACATGTTGGAGAGGATACTTATCATCTTGAAGACTATGAAGGAAAGAAACAACACTCATTCTTGAAGATCAGACTCCAGGTTCCAAGTTTGATTGATTAAATTGATAAGTTTCTAATTTGCACATATCAATTTTAATAATTGCTACATTACAAGTTGTGACAACAATCCTTGAAAGGTTCTATTACTTATAGATACAATGAATACTTGGTAGCATGTGAGTATTATTGATTATTCTACTTGTTTGCGAGATGAACTAACATCTCCTCTAGGAGATAATTCTTGTTTCTCTTCCAGGTAGGTCAACTTGGTAATGATATGTTAATTACCATGAAATTGTCTTTAATTCTTGTTAACATAGATATGTTCTTATGAAAATGATAGTATATTGGAAATGATTTTGCTCTTGTTTCTCTTGTCTTGAGCAGGTTATCTTAAAAATTCCATGGAGATTACCATAGAGATATTGTTTTTCTCATTTTCTTGTTCTGGGAAGGTCACATGTGATAACTCTCAGGAGATCTATAGTGAAGGTTGCAGTAGGAAACATATTAGATGGTCTCTAGTTTGAGACATGAATCAGACTATCCATATAAGAAGTTGTATACACGAACGTATACATCCATGTACCAAAGAAGAAGAATATGAAGAAGGGTACTTTTGTGGGATACTGAGTATGCCATATGAAGATTTATTGTAATGAGCATAAGGCTCTAAAAATGACCGAACAAATCCCTCTAGTTCAGTTGATTACTCTTCAAATCATCAAGAAGAATTAGTAGAACTAGAAGGACCTACCAATAATTGTTACAGTAACCATGAAGAAACCAACATGGTCCTGTGACACTTTACAGGACATAAAGATATATAACATTGATGATACGTATCATGAGGAGTAGATGGATCCACTAGTGGTGAGGCAGGGGGCCCCACCAAGTACCAACTCAGAAGGAGCTAGAGTTCAGAGGGAGTCATCCCTCACAATATAGTAGGGAGGAACAACCTTACAGGACCATTCATAGGAGACTTCAGAAGAAATAATCACACACAGAGGGAGTATATGGCTCTGAAGATTATATAGACTCATAGGGAGTCAAGCTTCATAGGGAGCATGGAGACTCAAAGTGATCTCAATCTCAGAGAGATTCAGTGGCTTAGAGACTTTCATTCAAAAAGTATTCCTCCTCATATTCATATGGGAGAGAGAGAAATATTCTAGGACTGACAGACAAGTGCCATGAGTTGAGGAAGCTATATCAAAGATTAAGAGGCTTCAAGGAGATATGAGATCTTCTCAGAAGATTCCCTTGCTTTAGTATACTTTGGTACATTGACAAAGGAGAAATCCAATAAGAAGGACTGGGATATAGATCGTTTCCTTCATTCTGAGTCTAGAAGAGAAGTCAGTGATGACTTCGAAGTTGATCTAAAAGATCAAGCATGTTGCATATAATAATATAGAAATGTACAAATCTTGATTTGTGGCCAAAGGATTCTCCCATCAAGAGGAAGAAGATTATGATGAGACACTTGCTCCAGTAGCTAGAAGAAGTGTACATAGAGAAGCCACAAGATACACAAGAAGGAGTCTCATGTCTACAGATTGATAAAATATTTGTATGGGCCTAAGCAGGCACCCAGGGCATGATATGTCAGATCAGACAACCTCCTGATGATCTTACAGATTCCAACCTTTACTACAAGGTTGTGGATGGTGGACCAATGATATTACTATTATAGGTGGATGACATCTTTATAATAGGAGACAAGAAGATCATAACTAAAATTAAGAGGAAGCTTGCTACAGAGTTCAAGATGATGCATTATTTCTTGGATCTAGAAGTATGGAAGAAACCGAATGGGATTTTCCTGTGCCCAGGAAAATATGTTGTAGAGATTATGAAGAGATTCAAAATGATGGATTGTAAAAGCCATGCCTACACCAATGATAACAAATTTGAAGTTATTGAGTGACACATCTTCAGAGACAATGGATGCCACCATGTATAGACAAATGATTGGTTCGTTAATGTGAGTAACTAACACAAGATTATATATATTTTTTGCGGTGATCACATTGAGTTAGTATGTGGCTAAGTCAATAGGTGTTCACTTGATTGAAGAAAAACATGTGATGAGGTACCTGAATGGTAAAATTGATTATGGACTCAGATATGCTTCAGATCATGAGATAAGCCTACAAGGATTTATTGATTCATATTGGGCCGATAGTGTTGTAGAATGAAAGAGTACATATAAATGTTGCTTCAGTTTGGGATTAGCTATGATATCATGGTTCAATAGGAAGCAGACAAGTATGACACTCAATATGGATAAGGTAGAGTATATAACAATGTGTTCTACTAGCAACGAAGCAATGTGGTTTCAGAAGCTACTTGCAAGATTATTTGATCTGGAGTTAGAGGTGACTTGTATCTAGTCTGAAAACCAAAGTTGTGTGAAGTTGATAGAGAACCCAGTGTTTCATGAAAAGTCCAAGCATATCGATATCAGGTACCATTATATCAGAGATATGGTGCAGAAGGGAGAAGTGAAGCTCCACTATGTCACTATAGATGAGAAGATAGTGAGAAGTGTTGTGTTCCCCAGATAGTGGGAAGTGTTCCCCATGCAACGGGAAGTGTTATGCTTCCCAGGTAGTGGGAAGTGCTATAGAAATGTGATGGATTATAGATGTGCTTCTAGTGGACAACAAGTGGTTCATGATCGAGCACTGACTGTGGCACCAGTCAGGGTGATGTGTATGACTACTCCGGTGATAAATACTGGTAGCTAGTGATAAATCCTGGTACGCCGAGTTACTACTACCCTAGTGATAAATCATGGTATGTAAATAGCTACTCCAGTGATAAATCCCGGTACACCAAGTTACTACTACCCTAGTGATAAATCCTAGTATGCATATGGCTACTTCAGTGATAAATTCTGGTACGTTGAGTTACTGCTACCCCAGTGATAAATCCTGGTACGTAGATGGATACTCCAGTGATAAATCCTGATACATCGAGTTACTACTACCCCAGTGATAAATATTAGTACATAGATGGATACACTAGTGAAAAATCTTGATATGTCGAGTTACTTCTACCCCAGTGATAAATCCTAGTACACAGATGGCTACTTCAGTGAAAACTCTTGGTACGCTAAGTTATTTCTACTCCAGTGATATAGCCTAATATGCAGATTGCTACTCTAGTGAAAAGATATGGTACACAAAGTTACTGACTGTGGCACCAGTCAACATGACCTCGCACAAGGTCAACATATGTCATTCCTTCAGGGCTAGTTAGTTACTTGGATTTTCAAGCTAGTGGGCCAACCTGTGTGGTTGGAGCTATTTCCAAGCCTTGGGCTAGATGGGTAGTGTGTGCACACTACATCGCTTAATCCTTGTGATTATATGCCTGGTTATTTTGGACCAGTTCTCTAGTGTGCCAACCAGAGGGTTCTTTATGAACTAGATGTCAGATTCTCCATGAGTTGACGAGTTACTAGTTCTTCATGAAATAGATGTCATATTCAATATGAGCTGGAAAGTTACTAGTTCTTTATGAACTAGATGTCAGATTCTATGTGAGATGACAAGTTACTAGCTATTTATGAACTAGATGCCAGATTTTGAATGAAATGGTGAGTTGCAATTGATTGAGTAGCAGTGCAGTTCTATGTAAACTAGCACAACTGCATATTCTAGAGCCGATGTGGCTATGATGGTGATACTTGTTACATGATTTGTTTTATCATGAGATGGTTGTGTGGCTATGCTACTTGAGACATGATATGTTTGATCATGAGATAACCTATGTGGCTATGGTGATGCCACCTGTAGACTAGTCTACAAGACCATGTGAGTCTTTCCCATGCCATGTGAGATGGATGGATGTGTTTGATACCATTACATGAAGAAAATCTTAGTTAATACCTCCCTAGATAAGAGGGAGTGTTGATGTTTTGGTAGATGTGGGAGGTATTAACCTCCAAGTGTAACCTTTGTACTTAGATTAGAATATTCCAGAATTAAGAGAACCATTAAACAGATGTGTAGAAACCCTAGAAGAGAATTCGACACAAAGAGAATATTAATAAATAAATAAGAAACCCAGAAAGAGAAGTCGTCCCTACCAAAAAAAGTCAAAGTAAATTATATTTGCCAGAAAATATAGGTCGTCCTTGTGGAAAAATTTCACTGACAGTTTAGTATAAATAGGCAATTTCCTAGTTAATTTTTACACACTCACTTTTCCAGTGCACAAGTCTAAGGAGGAACTACAGTGGCAACTAGGGCGCAAGTTTGGAGAGATGCAGTTGCAACTGGAGAGGGTGAAAGTTTGGAGGAACAGTGTATTAGTCTGTCTGGTATCTCTCTTATGCTTCTGTTGGTGTAAGGTATGTTATCTTTGTATGGTTATTGTGTTGATG
Source organism: Picea engelmannii (assembly GCA_009831015.1). Taxonomy (NCBI): domain Eukaryota; kingdom Viridiplantae; phylum Streptophyta; class Pinopsida; order Pinales; family Pinaceae; genus Picea; species Picea engelmannii. Next base: position 106,191 of record ML778889.1, read on the forward strand.
TTGTAGCAGTATTATGGCTAGGGTTTATCTGTTGGTTCTAGTGTGGACTTTACAGAATCATTTTATCTAAGAAAAGGTTAGTGAGCTCGGGGGTGGCATAGTGAATGCCTATGGTTGGGTGACAATGATGTGATATTGTATATGGTTAATGAGCATACCAAAAATTTAACAAAAGTAAGGGGTCAACAACCCTTCCCCTTTACAATACAAAATTCAAATTTTACCCTAAAAATGCACATAAGAAAACCCTAAAGATGACGTCAACCCTCTACGGTGACAATTTGGCACTTCTACCAAGTCGTTGGAGGTTGGAGGTGAAAAATTGGGCCTTAAAAAGACTCCCTCTTATGTGTTAGGGTCTCCTCCTTCAAACCAAATCCTCTCTCCATCAAAAAGTGCTAAGTGCCAAGTCAACCACACCCTCACACAAAACCCTAGCCCTAGGGTGATGTCAAACCCTCTAAATGTGACGTTTTGACCTCCAAAGGCCAAACGTTGGGATTGTAGGGGCTAGGTGAGGTCATCCAAGGTGTATCTGAAGTATCCAAAGGCTTCCATCATCATACTGAGTGCGCGCCACGGTATCCACCCTGTGGGATTTATGAACCAAGGAAGCCCAAGCCATGTTTGTTCCTCAAAAACCATCCACCAAGAAAGGTCTTGCAAAGACAATGAATATTCCCTCTAAGGATATCAGTTCAAATGTATCATGATAATTAAATCAAAACAATAAAAGACTCACATAAGCATGTGCATCAAAAACCACTTCATCAAACTAAACAAGTTCTCAAAGACCTTATGCAACTTGCCAAGTTTAGGTATGGGAGGGTTGACAAAGTGACCTATTGGGTGAATCATCCCCTAAGTCAAGGAGTCTAGAAGATGAAGTGGATAGTGGAAAGAATTTTTGGCATGGGGTTCATGACATATGAGGGATTGTAGTGTCTCATTTATGGGTGCCTTTGTAGAAGGTGTGATACACCTTTGTTTCCAATGCATCCTTTTTCCAAGCCCACTTATTGCGTTTTGTTTTTTAAGATGTTTCCATTTTGAAGCCATGGTGGGGCTTCTACATAAGCATCAAATTCATTTCTCACCTTGAATCTACCCTGGTAACATTATGCTTCCCCAAGTTCAAGATGATGTGTGGGACTTCTACCTAAGCATGAAAAACATTTCCCACACGCACTCTACCTTGGTTGGCATTTTTGCGTTGTTATTTTTCATGGGTCACATTAGTTTCTCATGAGATACATTTCATAGTCCTCGAGATCCCTAGACGAGCATATAGAAGTTTTATGATTTTATTTTATCTTTCCCAAAATATAAGGAGGCAAGGGGATGAATTGTGGAAAGTGGTAAGTATGATTGAGAATGGAACAATGACCTTTCTAGAGGACCTCCTAGTACCAAAACCATCTTTAAGGGTGACCATTTACTAGGGCACAATGTCAACCACCAAGGTGAAATAGGGAAAAGAGCATAGCTTCCAAGCATACGTTACATAATCAAAAGAAACTTCTAAATGTGACAGACTCAAATGCCTCAAATATTGAAATGACTCTCTCCATAACACATGGCTTGTACCTCATGGAGAAAAACCCAAGGTCTTCTTGAAGCAAGATGGTGTGGCTGATACTTTCATGATGAATCTGGGATCTGTGGTGGTGAGTTGGGCCTCTATATTTGAAAGTGGATGCTATCAAATATCTATCTCTCGGTACTCCATGTTTGCAACCCGAGGGCCTCGAGACATCATCTCCTTAGTTATCCCTAGGAAATGGGGATAACATCTGGAAGCTACTTGGGGACATGTACTCACCGTAGAGTGTATGAGAACCACAACATCTCCTGGTTAGACCTGTTCCTACACTGAAACATACAAACATAAAATATAGGGTGGTTTTATCACCCTTTGTCCATATATATCAAAATCAAATCTAAAAAATAATAACTAATCTATAAAAGAAAATTTTGCATTTTTTTCAAAACTATCTAAACTACATATGTAATATGATGAAAGAAATATGCAAGTAGAGAAAAATGAAACATGAGATGCAACTAAACTGCTCTGAGCAATCAATATGAAAACTCAAGAAAGCAAGATGACCTACCTACATACCTGGGCTCTGGGCCCTCAAGAAGTCAAGTGTCACCTTAAAAATAATGTTTGAGGAGGGATCCATTTACCAGCTATGGAATCCTCCTCCCTTTTGTCGTGGACAAATAAAAGGAATCTAACCCAGATATCTCTTCTATATTGTAGTGTCCCAACCACAAACTATCAAACTTTTGATGTATTCCAAGTTTTTCTCTTCTTTTATCCCACATTAAGACCTGGTCTCCTTTCTTGAAATCTCTTTTTCTTGCTTTATGGTCAAACGTCCCTTTTATTTTTTCTTGGTTCCTTTCCATTTTATCAAAGGACATTCTTCGGGTTTCATCCAACTCAATGAGTTGATTGATTCACCCTCACAATTATTCTTTATCCATTGTGAAGTATTGATCTACTTGCAAGGATGGAATCTGGAGGTTTATAGGTATGCGTGATTCTATCCCATAAACCAATTAGAAAGGGGTTTTTCCAGTAGAGATATTAGTAGTTGTACGGTCTGCCCATAAGGCATACATGATCTTACTATCCCAACTTTTCTTGTTCTCTCCAACACTAATATTCTTTACAATATTCATAATATTCTTATTGTTGGACTCTACTAGTCTGTTTCCTTGAGGATAATAATTTGAGTGTGACAAGAAAATTACATATTTGAAACATAACTCACTAAGTTCCATCGATCTAAAATCCTTGGCATTATCCATGGTTATATTTGTAGGAATGACAAATCTAGTGATAATATATCCTCAAGGAATTTCATCATGACCTCTTTTGTTGATTTCTTTGTTGGGATGGCTTCCACCCACCTAGTGAAGTAAAATGTGGTAGTTAAAACCCACCAATAAACATTACTAGAGTTTTCCTTGAACTCACCAATGAAGTCCGGTCCCTATTGTTGAAAAGGTGATTTTATGATGACTAGTTTAAGAGGGAGGGTAGGGAGGCATTGTTTCTGGGTAAAGAAATAACAAGGATGACAGGATATAACATATCGTTGTGCATCAGAGAAAATAATGGGATAATAATATCCTACCCTTAGGATATTATGGGCAGTAGTGTGAGCCACAAAGTTTCCTCCACAATACCCTGAGTGAAAATCGATGACTAACTTGTTTGTTTCTTCCTTATTTACACACATGAGGATTACTCCATCAGGGTTCCTCCATCTGAGACCATCTTGTGTTAAGCAATATTACATGTCCTTGAGCCTTAGGGATCTCCTCTTATGATGGAAAAAATGATCAGGGAAAGTAAGAGTCTTCATGTAATAAATGATATCTGAATACCACTCATCATTCTCAATTTCGCTTACTATAATGTTAATGTGTTCCCTTTCTCCCATCTCAAAGGATTCCTGATTTCTTTCTGGCAACATTTTAGCTAATTCTTAGCCTTTGATTATCTTGGATGGTTTTATATCCAATTCGTATTCTTGTATATGTGAAATCCATTTTCCATTTGATCCAAGATAATCATGTTGTGATAAAACATCCTTTATGGTGGGGTAAGGGATGAAAGCTTTGGTCTTGTTGTATCCCACATAAGTCTTGAAACAACTAAGGTACTTGAAAATAGAATAGGATTGTTTCACTATAATGGTTTAATTCATCTCAGAGTCCATAATGGTTTTTCTCATGAAAGAGATCAGGTGTTCATCTTCGTGATCATTATTTTGCAAAATAACTCATGTGATTGTATCCTTTGGAGCAAAAGAGAATATGATGAATTATTTAGCAAAATCTGGGATGACTAAGATCGGTGTGATAGTTATTTATTATTTGATATGTTGGAAATCCAACTTCCCTTCATTGTCCCATTTTAAAGGAACATCCTTATTTAACAAGCGATTGAGTGGCTTCATGATTTCGGTAAAGTTTAGAATGAACCTCCTTATGAAGTTGATATGGAAAAAGAAGGACTGTAGGGACTTATTATCTTTAGGGAGAGGGATCTTCTTGATGGATTCATTTCTGGAAGGGTCTATTGAGATCCCATATTGGGAAATAATATGGACTAATAAATTTCCTTTATCCACATCGAAAATTGATTTCTTAGGATTAAGAGAAATGCCATATTCTTTGCACCTTTGAAAATTTGTTTTTAAGTGTTGGATATGTTGACCTCTCTTCTTGGAGATAGTGGTTAGGTCATCCTGGTAAATTTATATAAGTTTCCCAATTAAGCCCTAAAATCATAATCCATGGCACTTTGAAAAGTGGCTCCTGCATTGGTCAATCCAAAAGGCATCCTCAAATACTTGTAAGTTCCCCAAGGGGTGGTGAAAGCAGTCTTGAGTTGGTTGTCTTCTTTTATGAGAACATGATTGTATCCTGAAAATACATCAAGCATGGAAACCATTTCTGCTATGGTGTCTCTTTAAAAAAAATACTCCATGTTTGAAAAGGATAATTGTATTTAATTGAAGCCTGGTTCAAATTTATGAAGTCAACGCATATCCTACTATCATCGATATTTTTCTTGACAATGCTTGGATTTGACACCCAGGATGAGTACCTAATGGGATAGATTATCCTTTCCCCAAGCATCTTTTACAACTCATTTTCGACTTGCAGGGAAAATTTCAGGTTCATTTTCATGATCTTCTTCTTGAAGGGTTTTGTGCCTTCCTTAAGGGAATGGCATTTTGTATGACGTCCTCTTGGTAAGCCTTCAGATATTCATAAGAGTAGGAGAAAACATCCTTGAATTATCTAATGAGAGAAATCAACTTCTCCCTCTCATCAAGAGTTTATTCTTTTCCAAATTTCACCATTTTTGGGGATTCCTTGGTGCCAATATTGAATTCAATGACCTCGTCATCAATTTTGCTGGATGAAATCCCATTATACATGTCATTTTAATCAAAAAGTCTCTCTAGGGGAGCGACACCTTTGGTTAAGGGCTCGTCAGGAAAATCAATGATCTCAATATTCACTTCTTCTGCTGACAAGTTTATTTGGGCTTCCAAGAGGTCACCTTTATTCTGGAGGAAACACATGATCTGGTTTTCATTATCAAAAACATGCTAATGTTCCAATTTATCAAGTATGGAAGGCATGGAATCTACTTCCAGTTCATAGAGACCGATATCTTTGAAGAACTATAAAGTATATGCATATATAAATGTTTTTTGCAAAATGATTATCTTCTCTAGGGATGGATTCAATTGAAAATTCATCAAATCTCTTCATGGCATCCCATATGACATCTTTGTATTGTTTCAAAATTTTGTTATTAGCAATGAAATTCTTGTTCACCTGTGAAACAATCAAGTCTAAGTCTTGTTTTACACATAGGGACATCATGTTCGTGTCAATGACAAGGTTCATGCCCAAAATAAGGACTTGATACTCAATGATGGTTTTTGTGCAGTTAAACTCAATATTGTACGAGAAAAGGATAGTCTCGTTATACGATGATATAAAAACTATTCGTGCACTTGAGCTTGATCTTGAGTGTGCACCATCGAATTCTAAACCCCAAGATCCATCCTTTTTTTCTTCATCTAGAAAGAGAGAGTTTGCAAAAATGAAGGTGATGCCAATCCCTTCATCCAGAACTTGATGGGGAATCTTGTGATCAGAATCTGGACCAGGGGTCAAAAATTTGCTCAATTTTCAAAGCGCTCGGAATGCGATGAAAATGGTGCCATTACGTTCGTCTCGTTTTCCTGATTCCGACGGTATATTTATTTTCACAAACGGAGTCCGTATGGAGAAGTTATCGCGATTTGTTCGAATCGCCAAACAGGAAAAAAAAGGGGTGCTGACTGGGCAGGCCGTACAGTTGACGTGGCAGAGGCCGTACAACTGACGTGGTGACCGTACAATTGACATGGCAGGCAGATGACATGTCACATTTTCATTGGTCGACTCTTGGACAAGTATTATGGTGACACGTGGCAGGTATTTAATTGTTGACAATGGGCGAGTAAGGTTGTGACACGTGGCTTTTAGTTGGACGAATATTAGGGTGCCACGTGGCCCAATGAAGGGATGCCACATGGCACCCATTTAATGGCTGATTGGTTTAATATTTGGTTCATTAAAATTATATGAGGCCGCGAGGTTCGACCCCCGGACCTCTACCCATTGGTCAAAGCTTTAACAAAGGTGGACCAACCATCGCGCCCCACGTTTAGTGTTAATATATGTATGCTTTGGTATATATTTAACGTTGCATTTTGTAATGTGTGTCAGGTGGTTGGGCCAGGGCTTAGCCCCGGCCCGAGGTTTCATCGGCCAACACATATGACCATACTCTTTATCGTGCGGAATTGGGATTCAAATGGTAAGACCCGCGGCCCTTTGTAAACATACATATGACCAATCCATATTTGGCCATACGCACGGGAGTTTCATTATTTATAAGCCGTGGTTTTATTCATTATAAAATATGACCACATTTGATATGATACGTGCGGGGTTTGGGTTGTGGTAAACCCCCAGTCCTATGTCATAGAATATGACTGTTCGCTACATGGTACGCACGCGCGGGACGAGTTTCAAACTTTATATAAAGTCGCGGTTATATGATTTACCATATGACCATTCACCATTCGTTTGGCGCGCGCAGCAGTTTAGTAATTCGAATGTTTTAAACATGGTTTTATATATTATTCCATGTGACCATATTACAATGGTTGGCGCACGGGGGTTTGTTAAAATGTATAACCCGGTTCTATGCGTGGTATGTGACCACGATATATATTTCATTTGCGCAGTTTTCGTTTTTGGTTTTTCAAATGGTTAAGCCCACGTGCCTGGACACATGTCGAGTCCATATTTAATCTACAGAACGGGTGCCAAGATTTGCGCTGGGACGTGGCCATATGGCCCCCATGCGCCCAACACCTCCGACTTGGGGGGCTTTGTTTCCGTTAACCGTTCGACATTTTGGCGCATTTTGCGGGACGCGCGTGTGTGCTGGGTTTAGGCACCAAAAACGCTCAGAAGCTGGGTTCGGTCTTACACAGGTGTGAAATGACGAACAGGAGACAACAAGCCTGAAGGAGAAAAATGGCAGAATGCATAACTTCTTCAGTTTTTGACCAAATCAGGTGTTGTAAAAGCCCAGCTAGGGGTTTTTGGACATTCTGAGTCCATTGGTGATGTTTTCACAGGAATTTGAAGACTCCTTATGCAGGTTTTTAACCATTGAAGCTTGAGGAAGCTCCAGGGAGCCTTAAAGCCCTCTTTGTTTGAGGCATTGCTCTGATGAGCACATGTCCATTTTCTGAGATTGAATAGTCATTTCTGACTGTTTATTATTCTCTGAACACATTGGGACAGGTTTCAGATCCATTGGAGGACTTCTACAGGTATCTTTGCTCCATTAAAGCTCAGGGAAGCTTGGAGGCCACATGTAGAAGAGGTCATTACTGGATGAGACAAGATCCATTTGCAGAGTTTTAACAGTCATTTTTGGGGTTTTTATGTATTCTGAATCCAATGGTACAGTATATAAATCCATTGGAGTTGAGTAGCATCTTGTAAATAGAATTTGACAAACTAATCCCAAAGAGCTAAGTCCATTGAAGGAGGCTCAAGGAGATGTAGCCCAGAGAGGGGTGAACTCCTTTATCATCTTGGTATTGCTGTGATTTTGATGTGTTATTTGCTGCATTTTATACTGCTGTGTATTTGTATATAACACATATTTAATCTTTTAAAAGATCATTTCCTCACACCTATACATTGACAAGAAGAAAGCAATAAACTTAACACATAAACCATCTTGCACATTTTAAACACATGAAGCAAGGTCCTGTTAAGGTTTAATTTAATGAGGTAGAGGGTGCTTGCATAGCATAACAAGTCAACCTTCTATTTTCAGATCAGATGGTATCAGAGCATAGTTTATTTTGCTCATGTATTTGCCAATGATAGTTTGAGGTTTAGTTGTTGGTATTTGTGGAAGATTTGTGTTGAAGTTTGTTACCTTGCAAATATGGAGGAAGCTTCAAACATTGATAGTTCTCCTACATCTTCCAAATATAAGTTCTTTGATAAAGAAATGTTTAATGCATTGCTAACCATGAAGGATATGGTACAAGAGTTGTGGAAAGATAGGGAAGAGAGCATTTTCCTTCAAGAGCAGTTGATGGCCATGAAGGAGGAGAAAGACCAACTTCTTGAAAAGTTGCAGGAGATGGAGAA
>ML778889.1:132348-154605 GCA_009831015.1 Picea engelmannii
TGCAGACTACTACAATAGATTCATTGGAGGATTCTCGAAGATAGCACACCCAATAACTTCCTTGCAAACGAAAGGTATGAAGTTTCAGTGGACATCAGGCTATGAAAGGAGTTTCCAACATTTGAAACAATTATTGACAAGTGCTCCAATACTAAGGATTGCCGACCCAAATGAAGATTTCATTGTATGCACAGATGCATGTAACAAAGGACTAGGTGGAGTCCTTACTCAAAATGGATTCGTGATATGTTATGAATCAAGGAAGTTGAAAGAGCATGAAATAAACTATGCCACTCACGATTTGGAGTTGGAAGCCATAGTGCATGCCCTGAGGAAATGGAGACACTATCTCATGGGAAAAAGGTTTGAGTTAAGAATAGACCACAATGGTTTGAAATATTTATTTGATCAGCCAAATCTAAATGCTAGGCAAAGCAGATGGTTAGAATTTCTAAGCGAATATAACTTTGATATAAATCATATCAAAGGGAAAGAAAATAAAGTGGCTAATGCACTCATTAGGAGAGCGCATGAGCTTCATGCTAGAACCATCGGCATGTATCAGATCGATGTTAAAAGAAAAATTCTGGAGGTTGCAAATACAGATCTGCAGTATAGAGAATTAATAGCAAAACTACAACAAGGTAAGACACCACAGAAGATGGATATTTATAAGTTGGGAGTAGATGGAATACTACTGTAGAAGAACATAATTTTTGTACCAAATGTCCAGGACTTGAAACGTATAATTTTGCATGAGATGCATAATGCTCCTTATGTAGGGCACCCCAGATATCAAAAAACCATAACAGTGGTCACGAGCCAATACTTTTGGCCAGGTATGAAGAGAGAAATTGCATAATACATCGCTAGGTGTATGGAATGCCAGAAAGTTAAAACAGAGCATATGCACCTAGTAGGATTGCTACAACCTTTACCCATTCCTGAATGGAAGTGGGAAGTGGTGACAATGGATTTTATTACGGGATTGCCCAGAACAAGCAAGATACATGATTTGATTATGGTAGTGGTGGAAAAGCTTACAAAATCTTCCCATTTTATTCCACTAAAAACTACTCACAAAGAAACAAATGTTGTTGATATTTTCATGAAGGAAGTGGCACAATTGCACGAAATTCCTAAAACGATTGTATCTGACAGAGACCTGAAATTCACCTCGAATTTCTGGAAAGGATTGTTCAAAGGATTCATAACGAATTTGAACTTTAGAATAGCTTACCATCCTGAGACTAATGGACAGACGGAGAGGGTAAATAGAGTGATAGAAGATATGTTGAGAATGTATGTGATGGATAAAACATCAAAATGGGAATACTACCTACATTTGGTAGAATTCGCTTATAACAATGGGTATCATGCATAATTGAAAATGATCTCATTTGAAGAAATTTACGATAGAAGGTGCAATACTCCAGTAAGCTGGGATAACCCCATTGATAGAACAGTAGTTGGGCCAGAGTTGCTCAAGGAGATGGAGGACCAAATGTTAAAAATTAAGCATAATTTGAAAATTGCTAAAGACAGATAGAAAATTTATGCGGATAAAAACAAAATCCACAGAGAATTCAAAGTGGGTGATCATGTTTTCCTGAAAGTGAAAGCTAACAGAAGCTCCCTGAAGCTGGGAAGTTGCGCCAAGTTAGCAACCAAATTTTGTGGACCATTTGAAATCCTAGAGAGGATTGGTCCAATTTCTTATATGATTACATTGACTGCATCTATGTCTATTCATAATGTCTTCCATGTATCATTTCTAAATAAATATATAACTGATGCTAATCATGTTATTGATTGGAATGTTATCTAGGTGGAGCAAGAAGGCGCTTTCCAACTGCATCCGGTGTGCATCCTGGATCGAAAAAAAAAACAACTCCGGAATCAATCCATAGAGCTTGTAAAGGTCCAATGGACAGGGTACGGACCTGAAGACCCTACTTGGGAGCATGAGGATGCAATGCGGGCATAATGCCCACATATTTTTGAAGAATTTTGAGAATTTTGTTGTATATGAGTACATGATGCACCGAGGATAGTGCATAAATAAGGGAGGGGATTGTAATATCCCTCGGTCGAACCCAAATGCAAATATAATCCAAGTATATTTAAGCTGGTGAGTTGTTTAGACATCATTTTGTAATACACCTTTCATGGCATGGTGCGCGCATATACTGCGCAGTAAAGGGATGTAATGTGAACATTTCTGAATACCGTGCACAATAACTAAGGTGCTCACAACCTTAGAGACAGAGGATACAATGTGCAGTAACTAAGTGCACACAATACTAAGGTCAATGGACCTTTGTGTATATAATATGCATTATAGGCTGGTGAGCCAGTATTATAAGCCAGAATGCTTATGTATTGGAATTAGGCCAGCGCGCCTAGATGTTAAAGGGCCAATGCGCCTACTTTGTACATGAAATCATGATTAATATAAAATACATCACTGCGCGCAAACCGACCACGATAAAGATATGGGGGACTGAACTTCACCAGTTAGGGAAAGAGAGGTCCAAAAGTCAAGGGAATATTATATTAATATTTCCCAAAACATAAAGTATGGATAATTTTATCCTAAGTTCTAAAGTTGGGGACAAGTGGACAAAAGTAACTTCCGATATGACAAGTGTCAAGTTAGGGACATGCATTCATATCATGGGGAAACTTAGCTGAGGGGAATTCTCTATCATAGGGATAGCTTATGAACAGAAGGGGGGGAAGGAAAAACCATGAGGCTGACCATTGTTTTGACAAAGAATTCACAGTGATCCCAAAACACACTCAATTATCCAGTCAATGATTCCATGACCATTTCACTCATACATTCCGTTAACCTTGAGAAAACCATTCCATCTTTTCGAAACCTGTTTCTACATCCCTTTTGGTTGGTGTACCTGGTTATCATGGAGCGGGATTGAAGTAGTGGCTTTTCAGTCCCGTGAGAAGTTCTCCGAGTGAGAGAATTGTTGGGGATTGATTTCTGTAGGTGCTAACTGCAGCTACAACGCTCCGAGACTTCCGATCTGGCATGTTGTTGAAGCCCTAGAAAGGAAGTGGGGCAGTTGAGGGACTATTGAGCAGAGAAGGGGCACACTTCCTTGGGTGGGATAGGCATCTAGGGAATGAGAGGTAGTAGGTTGTTAGTTGAGTGAGTATCTGAGACAGAGTCTTTCCTATTGTCCATGTGTTTTAACCATAGGTGCTAAATTGTAGCTACAACGCTTTGAGACTTCTGGTCCGGCCTATTGTTGAAGCCCTGGAAGGGAAGTGGGGGAGCCGAGGGACTATCGAGCAGAGAAGGGGCAGACTTCCTTGGGTGGGACAAGCATGTGGGGAATGAGAGGTTGTAAGTTGTTAGTTGAGTGATCACCTAAGATGGAGTCTTTCCTGTTGTCCATGAGCCTTAGCCTGGATAGGAATCCCTTTACCCTGGGTGGAGTTTAGTCCCATCTCGAGGCTGATTCATTGTTGAGAGTGATGAACAGTACAATCTATGGCTGGGAGGTTTGTGGACGGTCTGCAAGCAATTGGTGACAGTCTTTCTAAGATAAGTACTAGTTGTATGAAATATGGATATGTTGTTTTTTTATTTACATGCCCATGTTACGATTTTATCATATACGTGACTATGATTTCTTGTGTGGATATGGGTAATTTCTTGTAAATGATGCATATCGGTAATTACTGTTATTTTACTATAAAAGTCATATGTTACATAAAGTAATTGTTTGTTATGTTAGATGTAAAGATTTCGCGAGTGTGTTGTATGTATATGTTTTAGTTGCATGCAGTCTAAAGAGACTTAAATTTAGGTGGCATTTCTTAGTTGACTACTAGGTATGCTACTTTATGTTCCATAGTATGGGAACGAAAGATGTTCCATAGAGTAGCATGTTCCGGCCTGATGGCTGGTGTTGCACCTTTTTCGTCACCTTAGTGAACAAAATAGAGGTTCTTGCAAGCTTAGTTGGGTTTGCTAAGTAGGATAGCTGCAAGGAAAAGGGTTAGAGAAAGAAAATATAAAACAATAACTAAGAATTAAACTAATAAATAAAACAACAACTAAATTTATAAACATAGTGACATAAGGACAAAAGAAACAATGAGACCCATGTCACCAATGATAAGGCTGATATTAGTGAAAGAAAACACCGAGAAGAAAGGGGACAATGAGTCCCTTCTTCCTCCAAGGGAGGGCTCTTGGACCCCCACAAATAAGCTCTTCTTACAACTTTGAAAATGAAAATGAAAATGGTGAAAAAATTCTTTGCTAATCCACTCAAGGGGTGAGATGGATTGCCCAATGAAATGATGCAAATATACTCTTGGCAAGGATAGAAGAATCCTCAAGAGAATAATGGTAGCACAACTTTGCTTTGAATTCCTTTAAAAATGAAGTGTATCCATGGCCTTTTTATAGCATTCCTTTGGGTTATTGTCCAACTAGTTTGTAGTGTGTAAAGAGGCTAATTAGGGAATTTCTAGGTCTTTGACCAACCACCCAATCGAATCCAGTCCAGATTTGAGTGTCAAATCAACTTGAAAGCTGAACCATAAGTGGGTGGGAGGCCGACCACTCTCATAAATGTGTTGTTTCTCAAGTGTGCGGCTTTTTGCGACAACATTCGCGCATCGTGCGCATGTGTGCAAATCTTTGTGTTTTTGTTTCGTGCATGTGTGCGCACGTGCCCAGTGTCTTCATAGCTCCCTTCAATTTTTTCACTATTTGTATAGTTTTGACCCTTTGGGAATGCTTTTGTGTTAATTCAGGTCCATGGATGACTTCATGACTGTTTGACAATGCTGAATTCTTGTAACCATTTGCGGACGAAATTTCAGTGATAACAGATGCCCCCTGATGGATGAGGTTAGGAGCATATGTATAGCTAGAATCCATCAATGTTTCTTCTACTGAGAACGTTGTTGTAAGAGATAGCAATAGTGGGATTGTCAAGAGTGCCCCGTTGGAGGGAAAAGGGAACCTGTAGAACCCAACCTTCCATAAGGTGTGTAAAAAATAAACTGTGTACAAACAAGGAGAGCATGCCCCATGCTCGTGTCATGTAACTCAAAAAGAGGAATGAATTGTTGATGTAGACAACTGTAGCGCCCTCGGGGACGGTCGTGATAAAATAAAAATACAATTCTGTGGAGGAACATACTTTAAATAATAGGCAGTGACATCTGTAAGAAGTATCATGGATTCTATAGGCAGTGATAGCCCGACCAAGTTCAGAGGTCTTCAGCAAGTATAAGAACTAACTGCAATAGTTGCAAAGTAAGACCCATCATAACATGAGAAAGTGTTGGAGTTGAATGTTATGGGGGTCAATGACAGCAGGGAGCAATTGTGGCTTTCCCTATGCCATCTGAGATCTCTCATTGGATGGGTAATGAGAATCAAGATACTGTCACCCTTGTGTTGATGTCGACAAAAAAGGGGGATGCAACTCCCAGAAGAAAATGGCTTCGTGAAATATACTAGGTGAGGTTTGGTAATGGAGGAGGTACATGGATGAAGTCAATATGTAGGAAGACTCAAGACTACCCTTGGTTGGAGTATATGTGAGATAAAAATGGCTGCAATCGTTCAACGAGATCGAGTGTCGGGGGGACAACAAGACATGGGATAAGTTGTGCCAAAGGCAGGACAAGGTGAACAAACTCAAAGGGCAAAGGTAAGTGGCCCGTGGGATACTCTGAATATATGGACAATGTCGTCAAGGGTAGATGATAAAGAGTTCCCCAACCAAGGGTGACATGGGTTGCATTTGCCAAAAAGGGAAGAAGGTCGCCAAAGGTGATGTAAAAGATGGAAAAAAAGGCGTTTGTACAATAAATAAAGAATAATTTGGGATAAGTGTACAAATACAAAATTGGGTGCCCCAATGTGATATGGTTGACTCATGTAGGGCATAATTTGCTCGGAGAACTGGTGGAGGGTAGGGGCCCCATGGGTGGGTTTCTGTATGAGGTAAGTGAAATGAAGGGAAATTTGCAGATGGGCAAACTGATTTTGGATGAAATGGAGGGTTCATGATACTGCAGAGGTGCAGTCAAAAATAGAACTGTGAAGAGATAATCTGGGAGTCTGTTGGGAGAGCTAGGAAAATGAGGAGAAGGAGTATGTCGCTGATTCGTGACATGATGTAAGAATATCAAGACTGCCATCCCTAAAGGGTTTTGAAAAATAGCATGAGTGTCAAAAGCGCAAAAGGGTGCTATGAATGGGACAACTCATGTGGGTGAGAGTGCTACTAGGTGACAGTACCGAAGATGCAAATGGAGGTGTTGGTACTGCAGAGTTAGAAATGAGGGTCCTAGAGACAAATGTCAGAGGGTGTGATTGGAGATGTAAGTGATATTTAGAGGGAATGACTACATGCTAGTGCTATGTATATACCTGAAGGAGTTGTGTTGATGTATGATGACCAAGTACTTGCACACATGAAAACCAAATACCCGACGTGAACAATATCTAAAGAGAATCGAATATATGAGCATGTATTTGATAATTTTGAATATGCGCATGCGTACTTGGTCGGGGTATGAAATAATGGTGTCCCAGGGGCTTAGGATGAAAAGAGGCCCAGGGATTTTTGTGATGTAGATGACGGGATGCTAATCTTGTGGCTGAAGACAGATTGAGAAATGGACACTCGGAGCTCTTGGAATGGTGAGTGGAAATTTGGCGAAAAGGCTTATATATAGCTGTAGGGCCCACATTGCCACCTCATTTGTACTTGCTGCTATAGTGACTGGATGAGAAGTATTTAGAGGAGATTTAGATATTTTGGGAGGATGAGGCATCCGATCGAGGACCAGTGAGCTTCAAGTTAGTGGTCTGATCATCCTGCATAGAATTAGAATTTCCTTTTTTGGGTAGGGGCTGTACAGAGGGCTGTACATGAGGTTTTATGAGTGTGGGCCCCCACGTGCGTGGGTGATCCGGAACTAGGCATGCACATATGCATGCCTGCCCAGCGGATAGGCACGCATGGGGGCGCTTGTAAGGGGGACAAGGGCGCGCACTATGTGCATGCTTGTTGGTTGCATAGCGATGCATGTGTGTGCGACTGTGTATTGGACAAGTGCGCTCTAAAGCATGCGTGTAATTTGAGCAGGCACGCATGCATGCGCGCCAGTAGGATGGACAGGTGCATTTGAGTGTGTGCCTGCGTAGTGAACAAGCGCGCATACGTGCGCTCCTATGGAGTGAACAGGCGCTCACGTGTTTGTGCCTTTGGGTTTAAACAACCGTGCCTTGGAGGCAAGGTTGATGGGTGTAAAAATTATCTTTTTAATGTTGTTTATGGTCCATTTGGCTGACTTAGGACTGTTTTATGTGATTGCAGGCGATCATTGTGCACGATGCTGGTTGGTTGGTGAGAGTGGGATTGGTCCCAGCTAAGAGACGTCGTGGCTATTGAGGAGTCGGGGGTATGTGTGACTTTGGCAGCCTGTGGGCTGCTGAAGTTCTTTGAGTGCCCATTGATACGGGCATAGGAGTATCTCCTACAGTTCCTTATCTAGATGTGGAGTCTGGACCTGCATTGTTTCATAGTGTGGGGAGAGCAGATTTCCTTCACTGCGGTGGAGGATGTATACTTTTTGATTGGGCTCCTGTTTCAAGGAACGCCCCTATCGACGGAGCCAGTGTTACCAAGGGATGTGTCACTAGTGAAAGTTGGCCGAAGGTACTATTCGGGGGTCAAATTTATGTCTGGAACTATCATGAGCATTGGGGTGATGGATGCCCTATTGCATCACTGTATAGCAGTGATGATTGTGAGAGTTTATGGGTCTTTGGCGACACAGCGGATCAGTGGTGGTCAACTATGTGTGATGGAGAGAGTGTTGGTCGGTGAGCACTTCGCCTGGGGGTTTATGTTGCATGCCAGGGTGGTAGGGTAGATGGACCATTGTTGGTCCATGGATATAGAAGAGTTTGCCTTTGAGTCCATCCTAGTGGCCTGGTTTTTGGAGAGGGTGCCTATGTTGTGCCCTAGGATTTTATTGGGTGCACTTGGGGTGTGAGAGCCATGACTAAAATGGTGGTCAACTGTTTTTCTTCACCTAGGTGGTGGCGAGGGCAGCCACTTCTTTACTGCTGAGGCGGTGCAGGTGTGGCGACTGATGCCGTAGGTGATATTGCAGCTCCCCTATGCTGGGGTTGACTTCTGGGAGGATCTAGACATGGTGTTTCCTCCAAGGGAGGTGTTTGACTGTCAAGGTATGTTAATGATTTTGATATATATGTTTTGTGAGATAGCATGATATATATGTATGATATAGATGCTGATAATATTGGTTGTTTGTTTGTATGTGCAGATGTGGCACCTCGCGGGCGCAAGGTGGAGTTGCAGAGAGCGTCATCTCGTCAGGAGTTGGAGAGACTGTCGTGGAGAGGGACGTAGGTTAGATTGAGAAATCGACATGAGGACACCACAGCGAGACCATCTGATCTAGAGAGAGCAGTGAGGAGACACCGGTTTGATGATCCTGGCGCTAGGCCATCACATTCTTCGCCGACGGATGCCGTAGTAGATTTTGAGGACATACGCCATCGCCTGGAGGCAGTGCTATAGGGTGTGCTTGAGGGCATGTGGTCTCATATCCAAGATGAGGGAATTCTGGACCAGTGTGTGGGGATTCCACCGCCATGGCGAGCCATGGTATGATGGGCAGCAGTAGTTGGTGCTGCGATGATCGGACAACTATCTCCAAGGCAGGAGGGACCAATAGTGGGTGGGGGACCATCGCCTAAGGGAGGGGCAGGAGGTGGTGCTCTAGAGGCACCTTGAGTGGTTCTCTATGTATTGTTGTATTTTGTATATAGGCTGGTGAGCCCATTTTGTACCGAGGTGCTTCACTGGCCTGCGGATACTTGTATTTTTGTATGTAAATATTTGGATGGCACTGTGGATCATTTTATATATACATGAGTATACTTTTTGAGATCTATGTGGTGTTTACATGTGTTTTCTTAATGTGTTGATGATGTCTAATATATATATGCTGTGACATGTTGTTGATGTGTTTATGTATGTGTAGAGGTAGCTTGATGTGATATATGCCAGTCTAACACAATATTAGCTAGGTTATCTGTAACTTGATTCAATTGTCTTGGAATATGTGTAAATGTAGTGGAATCAAAATGTTGAGATAAAATTCTAACCTGCAGGTATTTGTGAAAGAGGCAAGGGTCACGTATGAAGTACACATTGTTGAGCTGGAGAATGACTAGTTGAGAGTCGAGAAAGATGCTAAGGTGACGAATACAATGATGTTGGGCATCGGCCAGGAGGCCAATGATGGCAATGTATTCGGCTTGGTTGTTGGTCACTGAACCCAAACATATGTTGCTCGAATGGAGAATTTCATGTGAGGGGGTGTAGAGAGCCCAAGTGGCCGAAGCGAGATTTTGTTTCCAACAGCTGGCGCCGTCGGTGTAACCGATGTGCTAGGCCGGTGGAGGAAGCATCTGTCAATAGCACAAATGATATTTTAGACGTGAGGGATGGAAAAAAGATTAAAAGCACTATAAAAGAAATAACCTAAAGTAGAATGACTACTTTTAAGCATAAAATTTCTTTAATTATAACCCGTTGACAGGTTCTTTGAGAGAGAGGCCTTCGGGAGAGGCCAAGATGTATGCATCTTTGGTGAGGCAATGTTGGATAATGTATGGGCCATGCCATATTGACTCGAATTTGCCATGGCCAAAGGTATCATGAGTGATATCGTAAGAAAGGACGAGGTTTCCTTCGTGAAATGAGTGAAGGTTGACATGTCGATCAAAGGTAGCCTTTGATCATTTTTTAGATGCCTCATTATTCTGTAATGAAGATCGATGATCTTCATCTAGGGACTCTAAGTTCAACAAGCGCTGCTCCATTGGAGCAGTGTTGGGTAATAGCTCAATTGCAGTGCATAAGGTGGGAATTTCACACTCGATGGGAAAAGTGGCCTCAACCCCATGGACTAGATGAAATGGTGTGAAACCAATAGCTATTTTCACAGTTGTACGGTAAGCCCATAGCGTGGAAAATAACATATGATGCCAATTGGTCTTGTGTTTATTAACTGTGTGCTATAACATGGTCTTGAGGACCTTGTTAACTACTTCAACCTGTCCATTAGACTGAGGGTAATATGGTGAGGAAAACTCGTGGGAGAATCCTAACCAAGATGAGAGTTCGACGAAAATCTCATTCTCGAAGGGTTTCCCATGATCAGAAACTAGTTGGAGTGGTACTCCAAAGTGAGATATGACGTGGTTAAAGAAAAAATGCGTTGCGGTGTCAGAGGTGTTGTTGAAGGTGGGCATAGCCTCTGCCCATTTGGTGAAGTAATTGACTGCGACAACAATGTATTTGTGTCCATTGTGGAGGGGGGATTACAAGTCATGAAGTTGATGCCCCATTTACAAAAAGGGCCGGCAGTGATGATTGGATGAAGAAGAGTAGGTGGTGCTCAGGCTTTGTTGGCGTAAATCTGACACTTCTTGCATCATTTCATGGCGTGAATGCAATTGTGAAACAAGGTAGGCCAAAAGTAACCTGCTTGAATTATCTTATGAGCAATGGATATTCTCGAAAGATGGCCCCCACATGCGTCATTGTGGCAGTCGTTCAAGACTTTATCGGCCTCGTCAATGGTCAGGCATCGACGAAGAAAGGTGTCGACCCCTCACTGGCATAAGATGTCTCTGATGAGGAGGTAGCAGGGGGACTGGTGGTGAATACAACGACGATCATCTCGTGAAAGGTGGTTACCAAAATTTTGAGTTTGGAGGTAGACGAGAAGGTCGTTGTACCAAGGATCATCCAAAGTGATGTAAAAGAGATGTTTGTCGGAAAATTCGGTATTGACGGGGGCACTGGTGGTGTCAGAGGGGAGGGACGTGACAAGTTCGACGAGAACAAGGGATTTCTTGCTCTTGGGTGTTGAGAATTCAAGATCGTACTCCTGAAGGATAACGATCCATCGAGCAAATTTGTCAACGACTGAGCAAGTATTGCATAGGGTTGGAATCTTCTACAACCTTAGTTGTGCAAAGAAGAATGTAGTGATGCAGTTTCTGGACTGCGAGGACGACTGCAAGAGCTAGTTTCTCTTCGTGTTTATAATTCAAGAGTGGCCCTGAGAGGTTTTTACTAATGTAATAAATGACATGCTCATGATTTTCATCACCTAGCTAAACGAGAACTCCTGCGACTGAAATAGCCGATGCTGATACGTAGAGGATATAGTCACGATTGTAGTCAGGTGCACTAATTAAAGGGGCATTGGAGAGCGCCATTTAAATATCATCAAATGATTGTTGGGCATGTTCATCCCGGTGAAATGGGATGTCATGACGTAGTAATCGAAGGAAACCGTGTGCACAAATGGCATAGTTTGGGACAAATCATCATAGAAAGTTAGCCTTGCCTTGCAGGCTCTGAAGTTGACATAAATTCTAGGGAGGTGGAATTTTAGTGATAGCTTGGACTTTGAGGGGGTCCACGGTAATACTGCTTTGAGAAACGATGAATCTGAGGAGGTGCCCTGCAGTGACACAGAAAATGCACTTGAGAGGATTCAAGCAGATGTTGTACTGACGACACCATTGGAAGATGATTCGTAAATCATCAAGATGTTGGGTGCGTTTCTTGGATCGAGCTGTGAGGTCATCCAAGTATGTGAGGATGATATGAGCTAGATCATGAAAGATGTATGCCATCACCAATTGGAAAGTTGTGCCAACATTCTTTAAGCCAAAAGGAATAACACGATATGCAAAAGTACCCCAAGGGGTAGTGAATACGGTTTTGTACTGATCGGCTGGGTGAATTTGAATTTGATTATAACCAGAGAAACCGTCCATGAAGGATAGAGCCTCGTGGCCTGTGCAGTCATTGATAATTTGATCAATGAAAGGTGTTGGAAAGTTGTCTTTGGGACATGCGTGATTGAGATCATGAAAGTTTGTGCAGATGCGGATAGTGCCTTGTTTTTTGTTAACGGGTACATGGTTGGAAACCCATGATGTATAGGCGATGAGGTAGATGAACTCGACAATGCTTAATTTGTCAATTTTAGCTTTGATGGCCGCTGCTTTGGATGGGTGTAGCAGTCATTGTTTTTGACGAACTGGTGTAATGTCGGGCCAGGTGTCGATGTGATGTTTGATGATAGAGGGATCGAGGCCAGGCATTTCCATGTATGACCAGGCAAAAATATCTCGATATTCCTGGAAGAGGGATTTATAGGTGGTGATTTCTTGAGGAGTGCAAGCAACTCCAATGGTGATTTCCTCAACGATGCCATTTTTTATGGAAATGTCAATTTTAATGGTCAGGGAAATGTTGGCCATGTTTCCTTCTTCAAAAGCATCAGGGGCAGGAATGGGGTTTTTGAACCAGTCGATAGGCCCTTATGGGATAAAATCCTTGGTTTCGACCGTGTAGATGGGGTGTTGGTTAGGATGCATGGAGGCTTCATGTGGAAAGAAGAGTGTGCAGTGGTGTAGCGCATCCCATGGGTAGTCAGGGTTGTTTAACTCTTCAAGTATTTCCTCGTCATAGTGGAAGTGACGGGAATACAAGGGGTCATGAAGAGTGATATCGGTAACTTTTGTTGTGTGGCTACCCCTTGGTGATGAAGAAGCAGGGGGAATGATGCAAGGAGATGGTGATGGTTCGCTCGACATAAACCAAATATCGAAGTACTGAGGAGTACCCGTGGTAGTTGGGTGTAAACTTTCCGTAGGGAAATGAGCAGGAGAGTTGGGGGGATTGGGGGTTGAATCCTCAAAGAAGTCATCCAAGAACCATGGAGGTGTTGGAAGGGCCTCGGGTTCGGGAGAAATGACATGAAGAACCTCTAGTGAAGAGGTAAGGTCAACTATCGATTCTGTGGGTCTGTGAAGTAGGGTCAATTGGTGTTGCATGTATTCAATGATCATAGAACACTGGTATGTAAAATGATCTAATGATTCACATAGAGAGCAAGGGCATCTCATATGTTCATTGACTGAACTTGTGACATAACGGATGTCAGTGATTGGTGGTAAGGATGACGTAGTTGGACTGGGTTCTCTCTGGAAGCGTTGGCGAACGACGACTAATGTCTGCCGAAAGCATGGCAATGTTGGGAAATGGTGGGTATAATGGCCATATTCTGAACATATAGCACAAGTGAATTTGGTTTGCAACCCTTTATTACTTGAATGGGGGGTGGTAGCAGCAGTACTGGCGATAGTGGCGAGTGTTGAGGGAGTTTGATTGAGTGGAATCAAATTCTGTAACTCTGGTAGAGATGGGAATTTATTGGTTTGGTTTCCATCTTTCTCACATAGCGTGCAAGGGTGTTGGACACGTGGGGGAAGTGGAGCTGTGGGCTCCTTCTTCTTTCTCCTGCCCCTAGTTGTGGTAGGGGGGTAGTGAGAGGGGGTGTAGAGGGTATGGTGGGATTAAGTATGGGAATCGTCATTGGGATTCCTTCCATTTGGGGGGGAAGGGATGGTCAAGGGACCATCTCTGGTGGGTGTAAATACCAAAATAGAATTGCTAACACCATATTAGGGAGTCTAAGCATTGCGGCTACCTAGAAATATTTGATGCTAGGTGGGGGGTAAAAGAAGGGGATTTGAGTGATGGCTTAGGGAACTATCTCCCAAACTAGGATATGTCCTTGGCAAGAGGTGAAATCATGGACTGGTGGGGTTGACGAGTTCGCAGGAGGCTCGTGAGGGGGAAGTTCTACGACTAGTGGGACGCTAGATATGATAGAAGCCTCCCTAGGAGGAAGGGTATCCTCTGTGTTAGTTATATTAGATGATACGACACATACTTGAATAGAAGGATGAAGGAGCGGTGGGGCTCCATGGTAAGTTCCTAACAATGATGGATCTTTGAAAATTCCAGGACCCATTTCGATGAGTGGGTATGTGTTATGACTCGTGTGGATGAGAGGAAGAATGTTATCGATGTTGGCAGATGGGTTAGGCTCATAATGTGAGACTTTTCAATGGTAACGATCTTCCCATTGTGGGGGAACATCATTGTTCGAAAGACGGAAGAGGCAACTGCCTTCATAGCGTACATGTAGCTATGACTGAACATGATATTATAATCGAGTGGGGCGTCGATAAATTCAATGTCGATGAGAATAGTCTTGCCCCCAAGTTCTACGGGGACATTTTGGAAGAGCCCTTCAAGAGATGATGGTCGTCCATCATAAGCTCGTAAGGTAATGGCAGAGGGTATGATTTCAGGGGAACCAAGTTTCTGTCATACAGATTTGGGCATAATGCATGTAGATGCACCTTCATCGATGATACACTGATGAACTATGATGTTCCATATTTTTACTGGGATTTGGAAAGCGATCAAGGTGGGAAGGCGAGGTTCTCCACTATCGAGATAAAATGTAATGAGGTGAGTATCTGTGGGGTAGAATTCCCCCAAGGCAGAAAGTAATGATTTCCGCTAAGTGGGACAAGTTTGGAGGAATTCTAAGACTGACATGGCAGTTGGGGATTGTGCTAAGTCATCAACCAAACTGTAATTATGAGCAACATTGAACTGTGGGTTGTGGACATTCCTGCATAATGGGATGCGAGGGATGTGAAGAGGTGGCTCTGTGTTAGGGCGAGGGATCACCAACGAGGGTCTCATCGGTGCAGGGTTTGTCTCTAGAGGGATGGGAGGAGACTCAGCAGATGCATGATACTGACGATTACGAGTTTGCAGAAGGATTGCTTCATCACTAGTGAGGAGGATTGTGCGATCTGCAAGATTGTTTGGGTTGATGTACTGTCCCACATGAGGTGGGGGGTGTTGTGTGTCCTGTTGGTTATTTATCACACCCTTGTGTGGAATAGGATTCTACATCACGGCAGGGGGGGGTTTTGAACGTATTTTTATGGTGCCTGCTAAGGGGCAGGCAGTGTTGGAGGATGGGGTAGACTGCCCGAGTCTTTCAACCATTTGAAATCAACGATTTGGGGGCAATGATGAGTGTAATGACTGAACTTACCGCAAAGGGCACAAGGGAAGTTGGTTTTAATAGTATTGTTATTTCTCCCTTGATGCCTATTATTGTTTCCCCCCTGGGGGTTCTGATTCCCTTGGTTCTGGTTGCCCCCAGTAGGTTGGTTTTGTTGGGGTTGATTCCCGCTGTGACCTAGGTTGTTGTTGTTCATGTTTCACCCTTTCTTTTTGGCATTGTTTGATGGATGGGTTGGATTTTTCATATTCAGTTGTTCAAAATTTTGATATTGCTGAACGAAAGAGGGTTGAACAAAATTCACCCCAGCGTGAGGATGCGGGGGAGCCATGGGTTGTGGGGGACCAGGAAATGGAAAGTACGGATTCTGTGGGGGTAACGATCTGTAAGGTACATAGGAAGGCGTGGTGATTTTTATAGTACTATAATATGAGGTAGAGGGGGTACCAGAACTCGTTTGAATAGGTGGGTGTATAGGGGGTGTCGACATTGGCCCACTGATGGGTGGAGGCATAGCAACAAGGTATGGTTTTTGATAAGGGGGTGGGGGGTAATAAGAAGTGCGCTCGTATGACGATGGGTATTGAGGTGTTCCATACATGGGTGGTTGTTGGGGTTGTGGACCATGGTGAGTGGTATTACCAATCAGTCTGTCTGCTGAGTGAGACATCCCAGGTTTGTCTTGGCCAAACGACATAGGTTTTGGGGGATCAGGGAGTATAGTGTACAAGTACCCTGACTATGCATAGATGAGGTTGTATTGTTGAGCCTTACTGATGGATTTCTCTTCTGATTGAGGGAAGGTGGAAGCTACATCCTTACCGAGAAGAGAGACAAGTGATCTAAGAAACCAGTCAAGACACTGTTGTTTGGTGGTTTCTACTTTGCACAGACTATGTTGCCTACGCCACTCATGAATGTGATCAGCGATATGTGTGGCTGAGGTTTGTTTGAAATTGGAGAGTAGTTCCAGACCATTGTCATGGGGGATTGGTAATTGGAAGAAGGTCAAAAATGCTTTGGCCAAGGATTCAAAAGTTGCATGGGACCCTGATTTTTCATCTACAT
Source organism: Picea engelmannii (assembly GCA_009831015.1). Taxonomy (NCBI): domain Eukaryota; kingdom Viridiplantae; phylum Streptophyta; class Pinopsida; order Pinales; family Pinaceae; genus Picea; species Picea engelmannii. The sequence continues at coordinate 148,435 of ML778889.1, forward strand.
ACCATTTGGCCGATGGGCCAGTGAGTGTGCGTTGGAATAATCACAGTCTGAAGGAATCATCCATAATGTTGTTAGAAGAGAACCATAGGTGAAAAGTCATGACATGGTTGGCAGGGTCATCTCCTGCCTTTCCTTCAAACTTGGGTATGTCTGAAGGTAGTTTAGTGGGCATTGCAGGCCATGTGGGGTCATGTAATATAGGATCATTGGTGAGTTTTCTTAGATTGGGTATGTTGAGAGAGGCCAAATATGGCATATGTAGTGGGGGGGGAGGATTAGCTCTAGCCATGGTGTAAGTGTGTTGTGAACCTGACCCTCGAGGGGGGCTAGGTGGGTTGATACTTCCCCCTTGAGAGGAATTTGGTCACCCTCTTCCATGTAAAGGAGAGTGAGTGGACGAAGGACCTTGGGAAGTGAACCTAAGTAATGTGGAACCAAGAAAATTTGATCCTAAGACAATAGCACTCACAAGAGTGTGTGAAGGTGGTGTTGATGAGTGGGCAAGACCAGGCACTCCCCCTAAGATAGGAGGGAGGTTTAGCAAGCGTCGGTAATGGCGAGGATTCTATGGGTCCCCTATGATGTCCAACCAACTGAGTGAATGTGTGAAAATGGTGGTGAGGGTAATAAAGAAACAAGAGCCTTTGTTGCAAATTTTGAACTTTACACAATATATATATCCAAATCAAAATGTAGTCAGAAGTGCATCATAAATAAAGTGGTTTGAAAAAAGAAGCATATATGTGGATAAGTAGGTTTTGTTCACATAGGAAATCAAAAGAAAACAAATGCTCGTGTCCTAGAAGATGTAACGTACTTCCTCTCAAATAGCACTGGACCTTCCAATAGTACTCAATAGTGGGGTCTGAAGTCACCGGAAGAGAAACTAGTGAAGGATGAAATAATTGGTTATAATGAGGGGTAAAGGGGGCATATCCCGAAAGAGCTGGCGATATTTCCCAATAGACGCACAAAATCCAGTCAAGGTGCAATTGCAGCCCACAATTGCTACCTAGGTAGATGTCCTAAAATTTGGTCACTAGGTACCTCACTCAAAGTGCGAAATTTAGATTTTCGGCCTCAGAAATGGGTCGCGGGATGGATCCCATCCAAGAGGTGGGTGCCTCAAGGGGGGACGCACAAAACAACCGAATCTTGGCATTCAACCCTTCATGGGTATCTCCCTGCCTTATGGTGTTAGTAACACTTGACTTGGAGGATTTTCAGTTCCCTATTTGACAACTTCTATGGTTTTGACAATGTGAGAACCAGATAACGGGGAGTTATTAGGATTCCTATCCCCGAAATCCTACCTAGAATAAAAAATTTCTTTTGGCACCTCCTGTGGAGTAAAACTTAGTGAGTTTTTAGAAAAAATTTAGATGTAGTTGTTTTGAGAGGTTGGGGGTGTGAACCAACCTCGTTGAATTTAAATGGGAGTGGATAGTTTTGACAAGAAAAGGGTGGGGTGTTTCAGAATCCCTTTGGAGGAAACTTACTTTGACCTCCACATTTCAAGAAGAAGCTATGTGAGTGATAAGTGAATTTTTTGTGTATATGAGTGAAAGTGTGCCAATTTCTAGTGAATTAGGTGTCACCTTGCTGCATGTGGACTTCGCTTGGTCCTTACAAGTGTTGATTACCTAATTAACTAAGTGCCTTTGGTACAACCTTGTGTAATTCAAAAGTCCCTAGGAAGCTAGCATGTGGACATGTGGGTCCGTTACTATCCCTTTAACTCCCTATTGTGATGTAATATAAGAAAAGCTTTGAAACTATCCTAGATTGTGATCATGTGGGCATGTATGGGCCCGTTACAAAACCTTTAAACTTCCCTAGTGATTTGATCTAAGAAAGTAAATTTCAACACTATCCTATATTTGTAGCATGTGGGCATGTATGGGCCCATTACAATATTAACATGTGTTTGAAAAAAGAAACTAAGAGGAGTCCCAAGAAGGGCTATTGTCCTCTCCTAAAGGTTTTAATTTTCTTAAGGGAGATGAAATCATTTCACAATCTTTTTCTGATTATCAAGATCGCTTGGAGGCGTGAGAGAAGAGCATACTAAGCGATTGTTATCCAACTTCTAGTCCCAATGCAAGTTAAATGTGATTAAAAATGATTTCCAACTTATATTTTGAGTCAAAACAAGCCATCCATGTGGAGAAAATGAAATCAAAAGAGGAAATTAATTTTAACCCCCTAAGTGCCTATATGTTTTGGCTAACCCCTTTATATGAAGAGGGGACTAAGTGTGGTGCAGCTTTAAAACATGCTTGAAATCATTTTTAAGAAGGATAATGGCCTTCCCCACATCTCAACAACTTTACAATGTGAATTTTTTCACATATGCGCAGGTCTCAATGGAGACAGAGGCACACAGAGTGCATGTGCGTAGACCTGAAAGAGTTAATGAGCGCATGTGCGTAGAAAAGAACTGTGACTTGAGCGCATGTGTGCACGATGCGCGTCTGTGGGCCTAACAACCCGTGCACAGGTGACACACAGTTGTGAATGAAAATTCCAGATGGAATTCTCCCAATTCAACTTGGAATTGGATGATTGGCAGGTCGGCTTAGGCCGGTTAGTGCACTTGCAAGTTAAATAAACCAAAAGAAGAGCTAGAAAAACCCAAATGGGGTAGGAAATTGATACCTTTCCCCAGTGGAGTCACCAATATGTTGTGCCTCTTTCGTCACCTTAATGATCAAAATAGAGGTGCTTGCAAGCTTAGTTGGGTTTGCTAAGAAGGACAGCTGCAAGGAAAAGGGTTAGAGAAAGAAAATATAAAACAATAACTAAGAATTAAAATAAGAAATAAAACAACAACTAAATTTATGAACATAGGGACATAAGGACAAAATAAACAATGAGACCCATGTCACCAATGATAAGGCTGATATTAGTGAAAGAAAACACTGAGAAGCAAGGGGACAATGAGTCCCTTCTTCCTCCAAGGGAGGGCTCTTGGACCCCCACAAATAAGCTCTTCTTACAACTTTTAAAATGAAAATGAAAATGGTGAAAGAATTATTTTCTAATCCACTCAAGGGGTGAGATGGATTTCCCAATGAAATGATGCAAATATACTCTTGGCAAGGATAGAATAATCCTCAAGAGAATAATGGCAGCATAACTTTGCTTTGAATTCCTTTAAAAATGAAGTGTATCCATGGCCTTTTTATAGCATTCCTTTGGGTTATTGTCCAACTAGTTTGTAGTGTGTAAAGAGGCTAATTAAGGCATTTCTAGGTCTTTGACCAGCCACCCAGTCGAATCCAGTCTAGATTTGAGTATCAAATCAACTTGGAAGCTGAACCATAAGTGGGTGGGAGGCCAACCACTCTCATAAATGCGTCGTTTCTCAGGTGCGCGGATTTTTGCGACAACAATCACGCATCGCGCACATGTGCACGAATCTTTTCATTTTTGTTTCGTGCATGTGCACGTGTGCCCAGTGTCTTCATAGTGCACTTCAATTTTTTCAATATTTTTATAGTTTTGACCCTTTGGGAATGATTTTTTGTTAATTCAGGTCCATGGATGACTTCATAACTGTATGACGATGTTGAATTCTTGTAACCATTTGCGGATGAAATTTTAGTGATAACAACTGGGAATGTTACCGATTGGCGTTAGAGAATGAGTGGTTTCTCTGGAGTGGCATATCCCGGCCTCAGGTTGGTTGAGGGGATCGTTACAAATTCAGCTTATGGGTCGTTGTATTTTTGGAGATACACTCTGTGGAAAATAGGGTTTGTGGCTAGTCCTGAAACTAGTATAAAACATGTGTTTCAGGTAAAAATGTCATACCTTCTTCATAACAGATACAAATTTAGTGAGACCAATTGTGTTGGTTAGATTACAGTCTGTATTATGTTTTTTAACAGTTTAAAATCGATTCAACAAATATTCTATGCGGGGAACACTCTACAAGGTCTCTCTCTAGAATAAGCTAGAATTCAACAAGGTATGCCATTTTTGCTATAACTCCTTTTCTAAGAGGTTCCAAGTAGTGAAACCTTAAGGAGTTGCATAAAACACACTGAAGAACATTGTGTAAAATTTTCAGATATTTTTTCATTACAGGTACAAAGTTACGATTATTTCAAGTTAGGGTTGTTGAATAATCCAAAACTAGTCATGGTTGAGACAAGCAGTTGATGATTTGGCACATACATGAGGTGTATAGTTGATGAAGTTGGTACATATTGATGATTCATTGTTTATGAGTAGTTGACACATGATTTGTATATACTTGGTACATGGTTGGATGCACTTGTTTATGGTACAGGTTGATTATAGATTGTTTGGCACAGGTTGGTGCATGGTTGATGCACTTGTTTATGGTACATATTGATATATGTTGAGGATTGTTGTCTCATCTCAGTTGGTTCTAAGGGTTTAAGTTGAGTCTTGAATTATAGAGCTGGTGCTCTTGTAGAGTTTTACTCTATTCAGTTGTTGCTAAAAAACCCCAAGGATTGTAGTCCATAATAAAAAGAAAATTGTACATACATCTTGTGTTCTTTGTGTTCCTTGTGGTGATGACTTGTTGATGATATATTGTTGATATATGTTGCTGATATGTGTTGACATTTAGCTGGTTATAAATGAAATCAATGAGTAATGAGTTAATGGTGATTGTTAACTAAGGAGTTTTGGGAAAAAGAGTCCTACACTATTCACCCCCCCCTCTCAGTGTAGTCGGTGTGTCCAACAATTGGAATCAGAGCAGGCCTTCACTATTAGCCTTAACAAGCTTGAAGGAGATCCATAGACACACAAATGGATGATGAAATACCAATCCTTGATGAGGAAAACTATTCTACTTGGAGAATAGAGATGAGAGTCTATTTGAAGACAATGGGAACAACTATTTGGAAGGCATCCATTGGTGGATCAGTTCCGTTGAAGAAAAAGTCAAATTTTGTAGCTCAAAGGGAAGGAAAGAAGAACGATGCATTGGCTCTAAATACCATTCTTAGTGGACTCTCAAGCCCTATCAAATAAATCATGGAACAATTCACTTCCACCAAGGATCTATGGCTAAAGCTAGAGGAGACATATCAAAACAAGAAGGAGAAGGAAGATATTGAAGACCACTCCATCAAGATTATCAAAGTTAAAGAATCTCCAAAAACCCTTGATTTTATTATTTCTAAATGTAATATTGAAAACATTTCAAGTGAAGATAGCACAAAGGAATATCCCAAAATTATTTCAAATGAAGATATAGAATCTCCAAAGACTCTTGAATCCAATGATTCAAAATGTGATGATGTTTAATTTTTCTCAAGTGAAGAAGATGATCTAGAAATAGTTTTTGTAAAGTTTGATGGTAGTTATCCCATGGAAATAATAGAAGAAGATCTATTAGAACTTCAAAAGGAAGTTGAAGAGGGTTTATATAGATACAAAAGTGATCATTTTTATACACACTATAACTATCTTTCGGATAACACTAAGAATTTTCTTAGGAGGAGTCAAAGGAACATCTTCAAGTTAAAGGGAATGCTCAAAGAACAAGAAGAGATCAATACGACTAAATTGGAAGAAAAGGAAGAAGAGATCACAAGACTAAAGAATGAAAATGAAGATATGAAGGTAGATTATGAGATTAGCAAAAATTTTGAAACTATTATTCACCTCAAGAACCAAATTGAAGAAGCCAAAAGGGTGTTACACATTATTTTGGTCACTCTAGTGATGTCTCTACAATGTTGTATTCAGGCTCCCACAAGGACTTTTTGTCTGAGAAAAGTAACTGCTATCTTCTTCCAAGAAACACATTTTTAAGATGAGTTCCCAGGCTGCCTATGTTACAGGCTGCGAAAATCCCTCATTCTCGTAGGCCACCCACACTTAGGGTGTGAACTGTTTGCAGTATTCTTTATAGGTAGGGTGCAAACCTGTTTTTAAGCTTGAAGAAGAGAAGAGGTCAAGAAGGTTCTAGAAGGGGATCTTCTAGAAAATGAGTTGACATTCGTATGGTTGGCATCCTACTGACTTCTTAGATTTGGTGGGATCATCCTCATCCATGTAACCATCCCTCCTTCTCCTATATATTGATAGGTTTCTCATGGAAAAGGTTAAGCAAGATTGAATGAAGAACTAGTGAAAGGATTGTATGAAGAACTTGTTAATGTTTATGCTATCATTATAGTT
>ML778889.1:213764-234905 GCA_009831015.1 Picea engelmannii
TAAAAACAACATTGGAGTAGTTAAGGATCGGGGCATCACATGCACCAATAGAAACACCCACGTGGGCTAAGGAAGGAGTGTGAGTGCCCGAGACAATGCATTTTGCAACACAGGCGAGTGCTAATTTCATCATCACACCGAATATTATGTTCATTGATGAAGAAACAACGCATAAACCCCTCAAAGACATAGAGATGTTGGATGTGACATTGGCCAATATTCCAACAAAAGAATTGTATAAACTCCAGGTGAGCGTTTTGTAGGAGATTCAGTCTAGAGCAAGAGCGGACGCTACAAACCTACAGGTAGCCTAGACATAGAATATCTCAATGAAGGAATCCATCAACCTTTAAGCACAACAAAAAGAGTGAACACAACAAAACGTGGAGGAGATGGAGCATCATATCTACATATTGTTTCAAGCAATTCCCAAAAGAACAAATGAGGAGGCGGGGTCATTGGAAGAGAAAATCCACAGGATAGAGAAGACTATCCGGGAATATAAGGAGAAAATTAAAGAGTTGGAGGAGTGTGTCAGGCCCACTACTCCTCTAGAAGTCAGAGCATAGCAAGAAAAAGAGGCAACAATAGTTGTGGAGGAAATAGACAAAAGCATACAAATAGTCACTGGGTTGTTAGAGAAGAGTGCACAGCTCTGGACTCACCTCCTAGAATATGGGAGCCTCTAGGAACTCCATGAGAAGGAAACTAAACTCCACATAGAAATGGCATAAGTTAAGCAGCGATAGAAAAAAGTGTCACTGCCGGAGAATATAAATACTTCCAATGAATTGAAGGCTCTGCAGTTGGAAGAGAAAGCACTATAAGTGCAGAAGACCGCAAGACAGGTGATGTTGGAGCCCTTATAAGAAAAGGTGGAGCAACTGGTCATGGAGAGAGACACAGCTAAGAAGAGCATTGAGCAGATCGAGGCCAAGGGAGGAGAGATGTTACAGTCTCTTATCACAGAACAAGTGGTCACCACTATGGCCGAAAAGAGCAATCAGGCTCAATATCAATGCCAACGGATAATGGAAATGTATGATTCACTAAGCAAGCAGTATCTGAAGCAGGAAGAAAGAAATGACAATTGCATAAGTCAGGCAGTGGCTTAGGATGAGTCACAATGTCAGTGTTGGGGGCCTGTTGGGTACAAGCCTATTTTGGGAAAAAGGCATGACATGGAGGAAATACAGTTGGAAGAAAATCATGCTAGGCATGCATGCAAGAAGAAGGGAAAGAAATACAACTAGTAGGAAAAGTAGCAGATGAAAACACACATGCAGAGGAGAAAAACACGCAAGGCCAGCATGTAAGAAGACCTAACTAGGTTAGGTTTTTGGTAAGAGAATGTAATGGCTGATGAGCCAATAATAGATATAAATAGACACCTAGGAGGTCTAAGGGGGGTTGCTATTTTTTGGATTGAGTGTTACTCATGGGAGATAGAGTAACAAGTCTGTAACAGAATTATAATTTCATTCCTTTTTGTAAGTTGTTGAACTATGGGAGGGAAAAGTAACTAGACCTTGAGGGTTAGATCACAGGTTGGGGAGCCTAGTGTGATCTAGTCATCCTCGTAAAGGTCTTGGAGTCTGTTTGTGAATGTATGAATGAAGTTATAGTGCGTGCGATGCCATATATGATAGAACCATAATAAAAGAGCTTAAGAGCCAAATCTTTGTGGACGTAACCCAAGAGGGGGTGAACCATGGTAAATCATGAGTTATGTGGAATGATTATTGTTTATGTCTTTGTTGTCAATGGTTAGATCTTATATGAATGTTTTGATGAAGTAGCTAGATCTGTTGATTTACATGCGTGAATAAAGAACGACAGGATAACTAAGATATATGAATGCTATAGTAATGGACTGAAGATCACATAGTATAATCCCAGATCCCCACTCATTCCTAGGATGCAAGCACATGAGCCTTGCAACCACCCATAGAACTATCTCGGGTGAGACTTCGTAGTGCACTCTATGTACAGTGTTTCCTTCTAGATTACCAAGAGGTTCGATAGTTTTAGAGGCTTTGTTGGATCCCTAGTAGACCTGAACCTGGGTCAATCATGTTAAAGGTATAACTTAGATAAGAAACCAACAATACGTGACCTCCTATAGCTCACAGATGTACATGACATGTCCTCCTACAACTCGTGTATGTATGTGGACTGTCCTTATGAAACCCATGTATAACACAGGGTTTCCAGTTGTTTGCAACTCTGAAACATTTTGATCTAAACCTGGGGGGTGAATAGTTTCCAATAATTGTTTGATTATGTCACTTCTTCAAAGGGTCAATTATAGATCATTTTACTTAAGTGATTTTCAATTAAAGGTATAGTTGAAGTCTTTATAGGCTTGAATCCAAAGTGAATAAAACCTCTTTAGTTTCCTTATGTGTTATATGTCATGCTTTCATTTAACATTCTATGTGTGGAAATTCATGGAAAAGAAACATAATAACATAATACACATAATAGATATGACACTTCCCTTGACAATGGAGTTCACCCGATGTGGGCTACGTCTCTGGGTCTTGCTCCAAATCTTGACCGATTTATTCTCGTCATTGTAATGATGTCTCTTCTTCACAAGTTGTAAGGCCAAAGTCCCTTTTTGGTGACGAAAACAAGAGATCGGAATGTGATCAGGAATGTTTACAAGCTTCACAAGTTCTCATGCTCATGAAGCATCCATAATGATGGCATGGACATCATTCCCACATACTCAATACAGAAAAAGAGGAAGAATAAGAAAATACCCCCATCATTATGGAGCCATAAAATGCCTTAGATATACTGCTCAGATCCAATCATATATGCAGTGCATACAAAGATCCCAAAACTATGAGATTTCTGACTACTTTGTTGGCCACTTATCATGCAAGTGCCACAAATTATCTTTCACATTTCACTGATTTGTTTATGTAGAAGAAGAGAAGAAAGAAGGAAATATAAGGAAAAAATTGATCTTGTTGCACCCTCTCCATGCTCCTTCGGACCTGTAACAAGCATATTATGCTGCAACATTTAATGACAAAACAACATAATGAAAAGCATGCTTACATTAGCTTCTTCAGAATTTATCCTGCTGATCGGAGTCTCTGTTGGCGAAACAGACCTCGCCATTGGATTCACATCACCGAATTACCCAAAAATGACTCTCAAATTTTCTCCACTGGACACTCTCACCTTTAGGCCTCCTCTGGACCTCTGCCTTGATCTACGTGCAACTCTGTGCAATTAATGCATTGAAACCTGCTTAGAAATTTGTGCATGTATGGACTAGCATGCTACTCCTCTCTCATCCATTGGAAAAACTTCTCCTTTTAATAAATAAGGTGGGTGGAGTTTACCAAATGGGTGGTTAGACCACTTGGTTGATGGATGTATAAGTTTGGATTTGTTGGGGAGGTCTTGGGGTCAAGCCCTCACGGATCCCCCTTTTGGATATAAGTTATAACCTTTTAAACAACCATATCAAATCTTTGTCGGATTTGGTAGAGGGCTTGCCAAGTTTGGTGGAGGGGTTGGCTACCGGCTAGATATGGTGGAATCCTACCAGATTTGGTGGGCAGGAAGCCAACCCTTTTTTAATTTGAATTTTTGGTTTCTATCTCTTCTTCGACATTTTCCTGCTGCCACATGGCAGCCCATGACTGGGCCATGCGGCGGCCACCCATTGGTTGGACCTGGTACAGTCATCCACCTACATGTCCCTTTCAATTAATTTTCCTATGTGTTAGCTACTGACTGGATGCCACTTGTCACATTGTCCTTAGGCCATGTGACATATCCTAGGTGGTGCCATGTGTCAAAATTTCAATGGCCCATTTGGTGGCCCAAAGTGCCAAATCAACATTCCACATGGCACACTGTCATTGGGCCATGTCAACATGCTGATGTCATACTAAAATCACTACCACTGTGCCTGCCATGGGCCATTTTGGGTCATTTCGTGGCACATTTTTACTGGTCCACAAAATGACCCGAAAATGCCAAAAATGAGTGACACGTGGTAGCCTCGGGTTCTTCCACCACCCTGCTGACATCAGCATGATATGTGTTTCCTCCTGCATGTTCCACATACATTGTATGGATGATGACATCATCTGTACTGATGTTGACATCAACAGTACATATGCTAACTCATCCCCTGTAGACTAGGCTAGGTTGACCAAACTTTGACTACAAATATCTTTTGATCCATAACTCCGTTTGACAAACCGTTTATGCCATTGGAAATATTACAACTTTCTCTTCATGATGATGTCTATCTTTTTGAGCTTCGAGGAATTTTATTTTTTTCCCTTTCTCTGTCTGATGAGGCCATTCTAAGCCTCCTGGGACACTTCTAAAACTTCCGAGATGTTCTTTAGATCCTCTTGGATCATGCCTCCCAAGTGAAATCACTTTTGGTCCCCATAAGTATTTACATTATAAGTTTAATTTCCATTGGAATTACAAAAGAAAAACCCATACCCAAACTACCTTACAAGTCCTAACAATATCAACATGTGTAAGAAAATAAGTGACATCAAACAATTATCACTTTTACACAATACCCCTCTATGGGGTCCGAATCACAACATGTGATTTACAAAGATGGCCACTCTCGACTAACTAAAGAATTTTTCCCATTCATTTAGTCATTATGCCGAACAAGTCCTCTTTACTGAGTTGTCCTTTCTCTAGTAGTTGGTTTCCTCATGGTGGTGGATTCCCCCGCAACACTGCCTAACTGACTATCTCCCTCAGAGGTGTCTTCTTGGTATTCTTGTTGCTATTTGGATGTAGATCTGGATGTAAGGCCCAACAGGTGGCCTCATTATGTTCATCTCTGCTACAATGTATGTAATAGCCTTTCTCCTTTAGAGGTGTATTTCCCCTGTTCATTTCTATGTGTGGAGAGTGATCTTCTATCCTCATCTTTTTTCTAGTTTCCATAACCTTCCTGCACAAGGATTTTCTTTTCCAACACTGGGACACTGTGTGGTTATTCAATCCACAAAAAGTTCATTTTCTTTGATGCCACAAGCTCTGTTTTATATTATTAACATGCTTATAATCAAATGGAATTTTATATTTTTTGATATTTCTTATATCTTGGTGAGTTTCCTTAGGATTTAGACTGGCAAGAAGAACTAGCCTCAGCTCTTTCATTGTGATGTTCATCTCTCCTCAGAGGTGTCTCTAATCCTCGATCATGAGAAGTTGTTCTCTCATCCTTAACTGAATCAATTTCATCTCCTGATGGGTTGTTGACTTCTAGAGTCTCAGTGACTGTCCTAGTGTCTTCTTCCTGAATGGTTTTGGAGGTTTCTCCATCCTTTGGAACATAACCTATTCCAACATATCGAGGCTAAACCACTACCTCAATGGGATCCAAAATACCTTGGCCATTGGCTCCAAGACCTCCTCCTTTGTATCCCATTTTTCCCATCAAATTTAAGTCGATGCAAGAAGCATGTTGTTCAAGGACTTTAAAATATTCATCAAAATTAATCAAGAAAGGAACTACAGATGGTTTATTTACCTCCATCTCAAACTGGGACTCTTGGTCTGCTTCTTGAGGTGTGTCCAGTTGTTCCAAGTGAGAAGGATCAGTGGATGATGCTTCTAGGAATCCTCCTTTGTTTTTGGGTTCATGTATGTCATCTTCACTTGCTTGAAAAAGTGTGCATGCATTTTCACTTTCATGCTCGAACCCATAACTGGTGAGGTTCCCATGGTCACAAGATGGTCTTATCACCATATCATTCATAGAGCCTTCCCCTATCTGCATCTTCATGGATTGCAACTACTCTTACAACCTTTGGTTCTCTTCCTATGCAACATGCAACAATGTCTTCAATCCAACATTCTTTTCTTGAAGGATTTGGTTGAGCCCTTGAAGCTCATCGAACCACAACTTTTTTGGCGATATTTCCATTCTCAACTTCAATGCCTGCAATCGGTATAAATCTTGCTCTAATACCAATATGATCTGAACCCTGGGGGTGATTAGTTTCCAATAACTGTTTGATTTGGTCACTTCTTCAAAGGGTCAGTTATAGATCATTTTACTTAAGCAATTTACAATTAAAGGTATAGTTGAAGTCTTTATAGGATTGAATCCAAAGTGAATAAAAACCTCTTTAGTTTCCTTATGTGTTATATGTCATGCTTGCATTTAATATTATATGTGTGGAAATTCATGGAAAAGAAACATAAGAACATAATACACATAATAGACATGACACTTCCCTTGATAACGGAGTTCACCCAATGTGGGCTATGTCTCCGAGTCTTTCTCCAAAGCTTGACCAATTTATTCTCCTCATTTTAATGATGTCTCTTCTTCACAATTTGTAAGGCCAAAGTCCCTTTTTAGTGACGACAACAAGAGATCGGAATGTGATCAGGAATGTTTATAATCTTCACAAGTTCTCATGCTCACGAGGCATCCATAATGCTGACATGGACATCATTCCCACATACTCAATACAAAAAAGGAGGAAGAATAAGGAAATAACCCCATCATTATGGAGCCATAAAATGCCTTAGATCTACTGCTCAAATCCAAGCATATATGTAGCACATACAAAGATCCCAAAACTATGAGATTCTTGACTGCTTCATTGGCCACTTATCATGCAAGTGCCACAAATTATCTTTCACATTTCACTGATTTGTTTATGTAGAAGAAGAGAAGAAAGAAGGAAATATAAGGAATAAGTTGATCTTGTTGCAACCTCTCCATTCTCCTTCAGACCTGTAACAAGCATACTATGCTGCAACATTTAATGACAAAACAACATAATGAAAAGCATGCTTACATTGGCTTCTTTAGAATTTAGCCTATTGATCGGAGTCTCTATGCTAAAATAGACCTCACCATTGGTTTCGCATCGCCGAATTACCCGAAAATGACTGTCAAATCGTCTCCATCAGACATTGTCACCTTCAGGCCTCCTCTGGACCTCTACCTCGATCTCCATGAAACCCTATGAAATTAATGCATTGAAACCTGCATAGAAATCTATTCATTTATGGATTCGTATGGATGGGCACACTCCTCCTCTCTCGTCCATTGGAAAAACTACTCCTTTTAATAAATAAGGTGGGAAAAGTTTACCAAATGGGTGGTTATCCCACTTGGTTGGCGAATGCGAATGTATAAGTTTTGAGTTGGTTGGGGAGGTCACGGGGTCAAGCCTGTGGGCCTCCCCCTTTTGGATATACGTTATAACCTTTTAAACAATCATATCGATTCTTTGTTGGATTTGGTGGAGGTCTTGCCAAGTTTGGTAGAGGGGTTGGATGACGGCTAGATATGGCAGAAGCCTTCCAGATTTGGTGGGTAGGCAGCCACACCTTTTTTAATTTGAATTTTTTATTTCTATCCCTCCTTGGGAATTTTCCTGTTGTCACATGGAAACCCATGACTGGGCCATGTGGCAGCCATCCATTCACTGGACCTGGTACAATCATCCACCTACGTGTCCCTACCAAGTCATTTTTCTACATGTCAGATGCTAACTGGATGCCACTTGTCACGTTGTCCTTAGGCCACATGGTGTATCTTGGGTGGTTCCATGTGGTGTCACCTAGGGCTGCCACGTTTCAAAATTTCACTGGCCCATTTGGCAGCCTAAAGTGCCAAATCAACATGCCACATGGCATGCTATCATTGGGACACGTCAACATGTTGATGTCATGATGAAATCACTGTCATTGTGCTTGCCATGTCACCTACCACGTCTTGTACAAATGCCATGTCACCTATCACATGTCTGTATGGATGCCACATCATCTGTATGGTCTGCCACGTGGATGTACAAACTGCCACGTGGCACATTTTTACTGGTCCATGAAATGACCCAATAATGAGTGACACGTGGCAGCCTCTGGTGCTACCACATCACCATGATGATGTCATGCTAACATCGGCATGACACATTTTTCCTCCTGCGTGTTCCACGTAAACTATATGGATGATGATATCATCTATACTAATGCGACATGCGCAGTACAGTTGCTGACTCATCCCCTCTCGACTAGGCTAGGTTGACCAAACTTTGACTATGAATATATTTCGATCCATAACTCTGTTTGACGAACCATTTACGTCGTTGGAAATATTACGATGCACTCTTCGCGATGATGTTTGTATTTGTGAGCTTCGAGGACTTTGACTTTTTTCCCTTTCTCTATATGATGAGGCCATTCTGAGCCTCCTGAGACACTTCTGAAACTTCTGAGATGTTCTCTAGATCCTCCTGGATCACTTTCGTTCCTTTAGAATCCTTCACTGCCTCAGACTTGATGCATCAAATTCAACCTCGGATTCACTAACAGAGTTTCCAAAAGATAAATGATAACATTCACAAGATAGATATTAAATGTAAGTGTGTGTTTTTAAATGAGAGACTCTTTAAGGTGTATTTATACTAATGCTAGGTAACCTCTTTCCTTATTTTAGGGGTTTCTTGTTACAATGAGTTTACCCTTTGACTAAGACTTGTAACCAACTAGGGGTTTCTTGACCACTCTTCTAGGCTTCCATCTTTACAAGGTCATATCTCCATAACCGTGAGGAACCATGTGGCTTTCCACATATCACCGAAAACAAAACGATGTGTATTATTCATCTATGATAGTATTACTTGCAATTTCATTTTCCTTCATGTCCATATTTTTAATCAACTTCGGGTCCCATAACCACACCTTGAGGGCTACATGTAGACTACATCAAATGTACCCAACTAACTCATCATCAATCTTGATCATACAAATGTCAATCAATTTTCCAACATCTATGGACCTCTCCAAGGGTTGACATCAATGAAAACCAACTGTCAACCAAGTTGAACTTGTTGTTCCTATTTGAAGAAATCAATAGAGATATATATCAGCAAGAAACAATTAATAAATTTGCTAGATAAGATGCTAAAATTCATGTAAATGATGCAAGAGATAAGCTAGTAAACACTAGTACAACTCAAGTATTAAAGAACAATATGTTAACAATGAAACAAGGTTGTAAGAAACAAGTATCCTAGAGATATTATTTATCCTCGTGGATGTAGAAAACAAGTTGTTACAATAGAAAAATTAACCACCAAAACTTGTAAAGAATCCACCCAAAAGATGTTAGGATATTTAGACACTTAGGAGTTAGTTAAGATCTACTTGGTATAATGTGTCATTAAGTAAAAGTATGTTTCTTAGTGTGTTTCTTTAGTATGCATTAGTATGCATTTGTAGTTAGGAAATCTAACGGTCATGATATGTTCCCTACATAGAGTGATCTGATGGTTCATATTATCCTTGATCTTTACAACCATTGATCTGTGGCTTAACACCTGATTGGTCCATGATCTCTATTTAAAGAGAATGGAGGGTCATTTTTCGATGATCTATTGTGAGAAACTCTCTTGTAAAATCTCTTTGTAATCTTTTTCTTTTGCATTACTAAATTGATCCAAGTGGTCACGTTGGTTGGGGCCATGGATGTTTCCCCGTAGGGGTTTTACCACATCAAAACATCGGTCTGTTGATATTTGATCTGGTTGTGTGAGTGGTTACTGAAGGTGTTCGTCCTCTTTTGGAATACCTGTGTTGTTGAACATGGTATCAAATCTTGTTTGAAGACACGCTCCTGTTGTAGATCGAGATCATGAAGTTGAGTTGCATCATCTTCATTTTATTCCATTTCCATACATTTTTGGGCTGAGAGGACTGTTCTATTATGTATGGAGTGCTCGTTTCAGTCCGGAAAACTTTTTCGTTTCACTCGAAATGGTTTTTGTTTGCCCAAGATATGACCATTTCAATCAGATCCAGAGGTATAATGCTTGAATACACCATTTTTAAATTTTTACAGAGTATTATTTTGGTTTTATATTTTTTTTCTGGGTTTCTACTCTTTTAGATCTACGTATTATCTTTGCCCCGCACCCTGTGCAATCTCTTCAAATCAGGAACAGATAGGAAAAGGTGCATTTTTCAGATAATCTAATTGAGATCTAACCCTTGTTGTCATTGAGAAGAGAAATTTTTTTCTTGTGTGAAAATAGTTTTTTTAGCACGCTCTCCAAGGCCATCAACAACAACAACAACAACGTTTTTCTTGTGTGAAAAGAGTTTTTTTAGCACGCTCTCCAAGGCCATCAACAATAACAACAACCCTCTTGCTAAACAATACAATATGTTTTGATATCCCATTTAGTTAAAAGTTGCCTTATTAAGTAAGAGTTCTTGAGTTCAAGTCTCTCTTTTTGTTATTATTTTTTTTTTAAGTTCATGCTCCATTGTAAAGTGTATTTCACTTCAAGTATAAAACAAAATCAGTATAAGTAGCTTTAATACTTTATTTTAGAGTTATTTATTTTGCATGCGGATTTTCTTTTATAAAGGAACTTCATTGTAAAAGTGATCCCCACTTCTTTTTATAAAAGTGGGTCATTTCATAAAGAAATTTACACCATCACATGGTCCTTTGGTTATTGTTTATGCCTTTTTTTTAAAAGCGCATAACTTTCACACCCGAAGTTCATTTTTAGTGCCGTTTTTTTTTTAAATCCGCATCATTTTTCGATATCTTTCCATCCACATCATCAGTTTCAGTTTTTAAATCCATATTATCTACATATTTAATATGGCTTCTTCCAGTAATATTTTCTTACCAGCACCAACTACTTCCAATGGAAATATCATATGGAGGATTTATTAAGAAGTAAAGGCTTGTACCAGATTACCTTGGGAAAGGAAAAAGAACCCACTGATGCTGATAAGAAATTCAAATGGGCTAATAGGAGTGACAAAGCATGTGGACTAATCAGAATTTCCATCTCTCCTGATTTAAGGTTCCACCTTAAAGAAATTGATGACCCCGATGAAGGTTGGGAAAATATTGAATATGTGTTTGGTAAACTCAATATTATTCGAGCACAACAGTTAGAAAATCAAGTTTTGACTTTAAATCCAAGTGATTTTTATTGCATTGGAGACTATCTATCTAAGTTTAAAACACTCAGAATTTTATGTGAAGAATGTGAGATAAATATGGAGGAAGAGCATTGCATCTATGTTATTCTTTCTAAGCTAGGTAGTGCATATTCTGTGTTTGTTTCCACCTTTTATTCCATGAGAAAGGCTCTAGGTAAAGCTTATCAAAAACCCACTCTTGAGTCCTTTTTTTATGCTTTTATTAGAGAGGAAGATAAACTTGTACAACTTGGAGTGATCAACATTGCAGGTACCTCCAACAAAGCCTTAGTTTCCCAGTAGAAAGATAAACCCAAGAATCCCAAGAAGAAACATCCTCATACAACAACAAGCAACATAAGGGTCCCAAACCCACTCAGACATCTTCAGCTCCTAATGGTGAAAAAGGAGCAAAATATAAAAATAAGAATACTGACAGACTTTGCAACTTTTGTGATAAATATGGTCATGATGAGTCCAAATGTTTCAAGAAGATGGCAACTTTAGAAGCAACAATGAAGAAGCACACCATCAGTATTGATTTTAATACCAGTTCTTCTTCTCATTGAAATGCACTTTCTGATTCTGGTTTCTCTTTCAATACAACTTCTACTTCTTCTTCTGAAGAGTGGCTTAGTGATTCTAGAGCATCTTATCATATGGATAAGGAAAGACATATTTTCTGTTCTAAATGAATATAACACCAAAAAAATATTTGTTGGTGATGATAGATATATTAGTGTTGTGGGATCTGGAACAATTCAAGTAGATAATGGTCATTTCAATGATTTATTATGTGTTCCAAGTCTTTCTTGCAACCTTCTATCAATATATCAAATCACTCATTCAAGTGAAGGTAAAACCGTAGAGTTTTCACTTCACCAAGTTGTAATCAAGGATACAAAAGATCCTATGCATGTTATTGCAATTGGAACTCTTGATGATATTACCAGGTTGTACAATTTTGACGACTTTGGGTCATCATCTTTTTCCTTAGTTTTTGTTGCTCATAGCGATGACTTGAGAAAACTTTGGCATGAACGGTTTGGTCATCTAAACTATCACTCATTGCAGTAACTATGTAATCAACAGATGGTGACTGGTCTTCCTCCTGTTTCATGAAGAGATGGTGTTTGTGTCGGTTGTCTTCTCGACAAACATCATTGGGACGGTTTTAACAAGCGTGCCTCTTGGCACGTCTCGGGCGCTTTGCAACTTGTTCTCAGTGATTTGTGTGGTCCACTTTATTCTCCTTTTTCTGGGTGCAAGTATTTCTTAACTTTCGTTGATGACTTTTCCAGACGTACTTGGGTTTACTTATTAAAACTTAAGAGTGAATTTTTTGACAAGTTTTTGGCCTATAAGGCCCTTGTAGAAAAGCAATCTAGACATCAAATTCAAAGGTTAAGAACAGATAATGGAGGAAAATATGTTAAAAATAATTTTACAAGTTACTACACTACATAGGGCATCCAAATGAAACACATTGTTCCATATACACCACAACAAAATGGTGTTTCTTAGAGAAAGAATTGCACGTTAAAAGAAATGACTAATTGTATGATCCAATCTAAGGGGTTAAGTCTAAAGTATTGGGCGGAAGCCATCAACTATGAAAATTACATAGTAAATTGCACTCCCACAAAGGCTCTTAAAAATACAACACCAGAAGAAGCTTGGACAAAAATTAAACTAGATGTAAGTCACTTCTGTGTATTTGGCAGTATAGCATGGGCTCACATTCCTAATGAGAAAAGGAAAGAATTATAGCCTAAAAGTGAGAAGTGTATACTTGTTGGTTATTATGAAGATGTCAAAGGTTATAGACTTCTTCAACCACATTGTAATGAAATTATTATTAGAAGAGATGTTAAATTTGATGAAAATCTCTTGGCCTGCAAGCCTAATTCGATGATTGTTCCTTCTTCGGCCTGCGATCCATATTTGACGTTTGTGCCTTCTTCGGCTTGCGATCCATCTTCGACGTTTGTGCCTTCTTCTGTTCCTATTCTGGTTTCTTCTTCAGATGATAACAATGAGGATGAAAATCCACCTTCGCTTGCTCACCTTCCTTTAGATGAGTTCTTTGAAAATGAACCAACACCAACTCCATTGCTTCCTATATAGGTACATTCAACATGAGAAGCAACTGGTGATCTTTTCAGCGATCCTTCAGATCAACGTCGGACAAGTAAATGGGATCAGAGTATCATTCTTTAATGGAAAACGATACTTGGGATCTTGTACCTCTTCCAAAAGGAAGAAAACTTGTCAGATGTAAATGGGTCTATAGAACTAATTATGAATTAGATGGAAGTGTTGAAAGACACAAGGCTCGATTAGTTTCCAAATGATTTTCCCAAGTTCAAGGAATTAACTATAATGAAACCTTTTCCCCTGTAGAAAAAATGAATTCCATTCACCTTGTTCTTTCCCTTGTTGCCTCACATAAATGGGAGGTCCATCAGATGGATGATAAATTCGCCTTATTGCATGGATATTTGCAAGAATAAATATACATGCAAAAACCTCTTGGTTATGTCCAAAATGACTCTATCCTTGTTTGTTTCCTTACAAAATCTCTTTATGGTCTTAAGCAAGCTCCCTGAGCTTGGTATGCCAAAATGGAAAGATTTATTATTGACATATAGATTCTCTAGATGCCATTCTAATCCTAATGTATATACCAAGAAATTAGGAAGCCATCTCATCATCCTTATCCATGTGATGACCTTATCCTTATTATTAGTGACTCAAAACTTTTAAACCATGTGAAAACCAGACTTAAGAAGAAATTTGAAATGACAAACTTAGGATTTTTGCACTATTTCCTTGGCTTCCAAGTTTTTCAAAACAATGAAGGAACTTTTCTTTCCCAGTCTAAGTATGCTTGTGACCTTCTTCATCACTTTAACATGGAATTTTTTAAACCAAACCCTTCTCTCTTACAGTCTGGAGTCAAGCTAGATTCCACATGTACTTCTCCAGAAGTTGATGCCACCTTGTACCGTCAGTTAGTTGGTAGCCTCTTATACTTGACTCATACCCATCCTGATATTTCCTTTGTTGTTGGTATTGTTTCTCGGTATATGCAAACACCTAATGAAATCCATTGGAAATATGCTAAAAGGATACTTCAATATGTACGAGCCGGTACAGTTCATTTCTGGATACATTACAGTTCATAGGGGACTCCTTTATTGGTTGGTTTCACTAATTCAAATTGGGTCGCCGACCCTGCTGATTGGAAGTCTACTATAGGTTATGTTTTCATCCTTAGTTTAGGACCTGCCACTTGGGCCTGTAAGAAACAAGAGGCTATTGCACTTTCTTTAGTAGAAACAGACTACCAAGCAATGGTAAATGGAGGTCAGGAAGCCTTGTAGCTTTGACAGCTCCTTTCAGAGTTTGGATTCCAGCAGTAGCATCTGACCAACCTTTGGTGCGACAATCAGAGTGCCATCAAGCTCGCCAAAGACCCAATTCAACATCAACGTATAAATCACATCAAGATACACATGCACTTCATCAGAAATATCATTCATGATCAAGTTATTGAAGTGCTATTTTTCCCTACAAAAGATCAAGTTGCATACATTTTCACAAAGTCTCTTATAGAAGCAATTTTTTCCAAACTTCAATCTATGTTAGGAGTTCAGAAAGTTGTCATTAAGGAGGGATAGGCTATAATGCCTCCTTCCTTCTCCTATTGTGTCACTATTGTAAATCATTCAATCCTATCCCAAGTTGTTCTTAAGGGGGGATGTTAGGATATTTAGACACTTAGGAGTTAGTCAAGATCTACTTGGTTAAATGTGTTATTAGGTAAAAGTGTGTTTCTTTAGTATGCATTAGTATGCATTTGTAGTTAGGAAATCCGATGATCACGATATGTTCCCGACATAGAGTGATCCGACGATTCATATTCTCCTCAATCTTAACAACCATTGATCTATGGCTTAAAACCCAATCGGTCTATGATCTATATTTAAAGAGCATGAAGGGTTATTTTCCGATGATCGATTGTGATAAACTCTCTTGTAAAATCTCTCTGTAATATTTTTCTTTTGCATTAATAAATTGTTCCAAGTGGTCGCGTTGGTTGGGGCCGTGGATGTTTCCCCGTAGGGGTTTTACCACATCAAAACATCGATGTGTTGATATTTTATTTGGTTGTGTGAGTGGTTACTGAAGGTTTTCGTCCTCTTCTGGAATACTTGTGTTGTTGAACAAAATATGCGCTAGGACTAGTAGATTATGTTGGAAAAATTTTAACAAAATTTGACGGTTGAAATGTGAGTTATAATTAAGAAAAATAAATATTTTTTGCAGCCCTAATGGCTGTAGATTTTACTTAGTTATATCTCTAAGAATACCAAACCAATAAAGACACCCTAGTGGCTTTGAAAATCTCTTAACATGCATAAGATATTCTAGCTTGAACAATATTGATATCTCACCAAAACACGTTTACCAATGCAAACAATTTATTACTCCATTGCAAAAAATTCAGATTAGTGCCTTTAAAATATGGGTGAATAAAGTCTCAAAAGTATGAATTATACCAACAAAATCCCTAGGGGTGTAAATCCTCTTACTCCCTAAGGCATGCCAATCAAACTAGGGTAAATTTAGGAGGGTGTACACACTCGTACTTCTCCTAGCAACCTTTGCAAAAATTGACTTATAAACTTAGAAAATAAGATGAAGCTTAATGGAGGGTGTATACAAGATAATCCTCCTAGGGTTTCAACCAACAATGACCAAGAACAAGAAATAAAGAACTAACAAATGCGTATTTTTCTTACCAATTCCAAGAGAGAGAGAGAGAGATAAAACCTTAGTTCACCAAGCAAATTACCTTCGAAGAGAAGGAACATAAGTCTTCAAGAGGGGCATGTTATCACCATAACAATTTTCAAATAGGATCCAAGTCTTGGAAATTTAGTGAAGAGATACATCGTTGTGGAAGCACGTTAGTTTGTAGGATAAGGTCAAATATGGTAGCATATGGACAAATATAGCAGAGATGTGGGGGTGATGACCCGGCCAACCACAGATCTCAAACGCCATAGATCTACGATCAACAATCATATCGGGCAATGAAATAGCGCAAGAGTTAATTGTCCAAGGGAAGGTTGGGGAAAATACCACGGTTTCATTCCGTGGATGAGTGGCGCCCTCAGAGGCACATTGGGGTGAAAAGTGGTCTACCTAAAACCATTCTTTCCAACCCCCAATATTGAAATTTGTTGGGACCCATCGGACCGTAGATCTTGGAGCAGCCTAGATCGATGACTGAGACGCATATCGGGCATTGAAGTAGCACGGAGGATAATTTTTTGAAGGAAAGCTGGGGAAAATACCATGGTTTCATTTCTTGATGTGTGGCACCATCAGAGGCACATCGGGGGAAAAAGAAGTCTACTCAAAACCATTTTCTCCAATCCCCGATATCGAAAAACACATATAAAAGGAGGGCCCCAGGTCATTATTCTATGATATTTTGAAACATTCAAATGTTTGAAAATTGGCACAAACCATCCATTCGAAACTCAAGATCAAAATTGGATCAGATTCGTTCTTTCTTCGTCGCTTAACAGATCGAATTTGCTAGACAATGTTAGAAAGAGGATACCCTACCTCGAAGCGGCCCAAGCCTCCATTACCCCTTACGTCGTAGAAGTAGTTTTCCCTTTCCCTGAGTTCGTAAGATGGTGTGTGGAGTGGTATTCGCAGGAAGAAAAGGTCATTTTGAATAACTCAGGGTCAAAGGTTTTATGCGAAATAGATAATCTGTCACTTCGACACACCCTCAGTATACCAGAGTCTTCTCCCACAGTGTCAGATCCCTTCGAGGAAGAGAAAATGATCACAGTCTACAGAGAATGTCCCTCAGAAGTAAAAACCATGTTTATGCAAACCATTGTCAAAACTGAACACCATTCTAAAAGTTTGCCATTACCTATCATTGTAAATGTTATGATTATTGAGGTCCAGTGGGCTTGTTCCCTGCTTAATCAAGTTTTAGGGTTGGATAACGACAAGTTTGTATTAGAAGTCATGTTGGGTTTCCTGTTGACCTTTTTTATGTCAGAGTCTAGTTAGTCAGTCTATATCAGTTTTGACAAGTTCATCGCTGATAATATGCATCAACAACTGGTAAATTTCTATTCATTGAGACACTTCAGATACTACACGCACTTGTTGAGAATGTTCCTGGAATTGAAGAAGACTGAATTCCTTGAAATTTCATTCATCTCGAATAAATGTAAAAGGATCACCATGCTTATTTTCATCAATAAGATCATGTCCAGGGTCAGCATAGACCTGCTAAGGGTTTTAGAAGATTAGATGTTGTTCATGCAATTTACTGTGATTTGGGTATATGGATATCAAGACGGACCTTACCTTTTACTAGTATTTTTGACTCCCAGATTCTTTTCTTTAGAGTTCATCAGACAGAAGATCATTTCAGAGACAGAACATTTTTTGAAAACGCAAAAGGCATCTAACTTAAAATTTCCTTTCATGATAGGACCTTTTGTGGTAAAGAACATGTCTTGTTTACCTCAGATCCAAGAAAAACTCAATGAATTCAGGTTTACACAGTTATAAGGGAGGAAATATGATCTACATCGGATCATATCAAAGAGAAGACTGATGAGAAGACAAGGCTCCTATGAGCATGAGCATGTTGAAGGATTTGATAAACTGGCTAATCTGGAAACCTGTGCAGATATGGAGGTCAATTTACAACATGATCAGACAAAACAAATAGAATCTTCCCCTCAATAGATCCAAACACAGAAAAATTCTCCAAGGCTAGTTGTCAAAGATACAAAGATGAGTGTTTATAACAAGAGGAGCAGTTCAAAGGCATTGGGTGCGAGTATTCAGAAAAATATTCTCAAGAAAATGAAAGTCACGCCATCTTCATAGATAGTATACCTGGAATAAGAAGAACCTAAAGAGAAAACGAGCATGGAGATGGTGGAAGGTGCAACCAAGAACAAAGAAGCTGGTACAAGAAGCATGCCACAAAGTGAAAGAAGCTCAAGGGTTTTCAGCAGCAAGAAACATATATTTAGAAAGACACTTGGGGCAGTCTATCAATCCAAAGAGGACTTAATGAACTAGTATGCTGTAAAGGGAAGTATGGCCAATAGTGAAATAAGAGACTTGTTTCCCGAAGTAGAGAAGATCTCCCATCATAAGGCTTCCCTTCTCTCAGTCAGGGATATGGAAAGGAAAACCTTTAACATAGCGGTAGTAGATGATGATAAGGTGTCATAAATCAAGATGCATTATGGAAATATCGATGCCCCAGACAAAGTAAAGTTCCACAGGAATGTCAGTAACATGCTATATTAAGACTACCTAAGTTTGAGTCTGAGGGTTTTAAGACCAACAACACATGCAGTCAAATTAGATGGACAATTAAAGAAGGAGAAAGCATCCAACAAATCCTCGAAAACACAGTTCAAAATATTGGAATCTGAAGTCCCTCGAGGGGTAAAGGCATCTTTATATGAGAAAGAGAAGATGATCCAAAGCCTAAAGAAGAAGCTGAAGATTTCCTCCATAGAACATCCATAGACCACAGAGCTAGCTTCTCTAGAGAAAGAAAAGGAAACATTCATACAAGAATCACTAAATTACAAAGCTAAAGTGTTGCATCTAGAAAAAGTGAAAGAGAATTGGTCACAATCACAGGTAGCAACATCAGATATGGATGTTATTTTACCCTCTAATATAGAATATGGATCCAGCACTGATGGATTGGTTCAAGCTATGTCCCAAGTAAGTTTATAGACAGGAGAAATCAAAATCCTTAAGGAGGTCTTAGAAAAGATGAAACAAGAGATGAAAATAAAAGATGAAAAGATGGCTCAACTCCAAAGAGAGAACCAAGATTTGCAAGAGAGAGTAAATAAGTTGAATTCGAGGTTAAAGGGTAAAAAACTGTTACAAGGAGATAAACATGTGATTTGGGATGCTATTGCTGTAGAGGCTACTAAGTTCAGGGTTTATCTGAATTTTATAGAAGACAAAGACAATGTGGCTACCACGGCCCGAAGCAGGTGTATTGTTGTTAATGAAACATTAGCCAAAAAAAACCTCGGAATGGGCCCAGAATGCTATTGATTTGCTGAATTTTGTGCCCATTGCTGATCTTCAGACTATTGGGGTAAAGGACAGAACTATGTTGATCATCTAGGACAGGAGGATCATCGCCAAGAACAACTCTCTCAAATCAGTTCAAAACAAAGCTATGCAAATGGATCACAATTTACAGGAGTTTAGGGATACATTTCAACAATTGTTTATAAAGGGCCTCCCACCATTTTGGGATGGAAAAGGTAAATTATACAATCAAGAAGACTACAATTCTCTCCTCATTCAGTGTAGAATGGATCATTCCAAATTTGAAGCTATGGAGGAGAGTCTGAAAGGCCCAAGTTTGGTAGAGTATTTGGCCGCAAACTTTGATATTTTGAATCAGTTTAAAATGGTGAATATTGGGATACCGACTATGTCCTACGCTACGTGCATTGTCTTGGATATTTTGATAAAGGATATGATGGATTATGAGATTCCTTCTGACTCACAGTGGAAGGAAATCATGCGGTTGGGAAAAACAAAATGCAGTTTTCCTGGAACCAATAATTGACCTCTAGGTGTCATCAAACCAACAAGATCGACAGAAGATTAGGGCAAGACATATGTTGTAAAGGAAGTCGAGCAGTCAAAGAAATTCGTCCCCAATTTTGAAATGTATTTTTGTTTAATCATTGTAAATAGGTTCATATACTGAGACTATCAGTTGAAATTGTTATAATCAGTTTTATAAGCTGAAATGTTTCAGATTCAGCCATTGTAATCGAATTGTACAAATACTGGGAAATATGCATGAATTAATGTTGGAAGAAGTGCAAGAGCACCTTTTTGGTTGTTTTGAACTCTATTATAACTTTTTGAAGCTGAATTGAATATATATGTAGAATCTTTTGAAGTCTCTATGAAAAGATTCTAATTGTGGTGATATGAGCTTTGTCTCCTTTCATTGTATGTATTTCCTGTGTTCTTTTATTCCATTTACATTTTCTTATATTTAAATTGGAGAGTTAAAGGCCCAAAATTCATCTTATGATGCTCTTGGATTAAGCAATTTAAACTGTGTAATTTTCTTCTTAACAAATTCATAATTCATTTTATCAATTCTCTAATGCAGTTATTTGTTTTCTCTATCTTCCTACACTCTACTTAAATTCAAATATAACTCAAATTCATCGCCTCATTTAGTCTTTATCCTCTGGAGAGTTCTATTAGTTGATCATTACTTTCATTCACTTTTAGAATTTTGACTCCATATCCCTAAGTGTTCCTCCCCTTCCTTGCCAACAACTTTATTTAAAATCCCCCAAAACAAACCAAATCTAGCCACCGATCTCCAAATAAATATAAAGTGACATGAGAGAGCCCTCTCTGAGCTGAGAAGGATAGTGTTGTTGGATCATGTTGTCATTGATGCCAATGGTTTGATTGATTGATGTCATTGATTGATGTCAAGTTATTGATTGATGTCAAAGGATTGATTGAATGATGATTGATGTAATATAATATGTATTGTCCTTGATGAGAATGCATAGATGAAGATGGATCAATGAGTTTTCATTGATACATGATGAAGATGGATCGATGTGGTTTCATTGGTATATGATGCATTTTTGGAAAAAATTATAGATGACTCATTATTGTCTTATCATGATTGATAAGGTGCACAAATGGATGAACTCCAAAGTGGTCCCCTTATGGTGAAATCCCTCACGGGAAGATGCATTTTTTATTGAGTTATCCTAGAAGAATGGTTGGAGGACCCATTCTCTCATTATTGTCTTATCATGATTGATAAGGTGCACAAATGGATGAACTCCAAAGTGGTCCCCTTATGGTGAAATCTCTCACGGGAAGATGCTTTGCGGATTGATTTATCCTAGAAGAATGGTAGGAGGACCCGTGCTTGTATGTGGAATAACAAGATGAAGATCAAGGAAATTGTTGGTGAAACTATCCTAGATGGATAGTTCTTGTCATGCCATTTCTGGTGGTATGTGGAATGTCACATAACTCCTCATGGTTTGAGAGTTATGGCCTTACGAA
>ML778889.1:270583-307119 GCA_009831015.1 Picea engelmannii
CCCAAAGTAGAGAAGATATCCTAGCATAAGGCTTCCTTTCTCTCACTCGGGGATGTGGAAAAAAAAACATTTAGCATAGTTGTGGCAGATGATGATAAGGTGTCTGAAATCAAGATGCATTATGGAAATATTGGTGCCCCATACAAAGTAAAGTTCCACAGGAATGTCAGTGACATGCTATATTTAGACTACCTAAGTTTGAGTCTGAGGGTTTCAATACTGACTACACATGTAGTCAAATTATATGGACAATTAAAGCAGGAGAAAGCATCCAACAAAGCCTGGAAAACGCAAGTCAAAATATTGGAATCTTAAGGCCCTCAAGGGGTAAAGGAATCTTTATATTAGAAAGAGAAGATGATCCATAGCCTAAAGAAGAAGCTGAAGATGTCCTCCACAGAACATCCACAGACAACAAAGCTAGTTGCTCTAGAGCAAGAAAAGGAAACATTCAGACAAGAAGCAACAAATTACAAAGCTAAAGTGTTGCAGCTAGAAAAAAAGAAAGAGAATTGGTCACAAGCATAGGTAGCAACATCAGATATGGTTGTTATTTTACCCTCTAATAGAAAAGTTGGATCCAACAGTGATGGATTTGTTCAATCTATGTCCCAAGTAAGTTTACAGACAGGGGAAATCAAAAGCCTTAAGGAGGTCTTAGAAAATATGAAACAATATATGAAAATAAAAGATGAAAAGATGGCTCAACTCCAAAGAGAGAATCAAGATTTGCAAGAGAGTAAACAAGTTGAAAACGAGGTTAAAGGGAAAAACATTGTTACAAGGAGCTAAACATGTGATCTTGAATGCTATTGCTACAGAGGTTACTAAGTTCAGGGTTTATCTGAATTTTATAGATGGCAAAGACAGTGTGGCTATCACGGCCTGAAGCAGGTGTACTATTGTTAATGAATCATTAGCCAAAAAAACCTTTGAATGGACCCAGAACGCTATTGATTTGCTGAATTCTGTGCCCACTGCTGATCTTCGGACTATTGGGGTAAAGGATAGAACTGCGTTGATCATCTGGGCCAGGAGGATCATCGCCAAGCACAACTTACTCAAATCAGTTCAAAACAAAGCTATGCAAATGGAGCACAGTTTACAGGAGTTTAGGGATACATTTGAACAATTGTTTATCAAGGGCCTCCCACCATTTTGGGATGGAAAAGGTAAATTGTACAATCAATAAGACTACAATTCTTTCCTCATTCAGTGTAGAATGGATCATTCTAAATTTTAAGCTATGGAGGAGAGTCTGAAAGGCCCAAGTTTGGTAGAGTATTTGGCCGCGGACTTTGAGATTTTGAATCAGTTTAAAATAGTGAAGATTGGGCTGTCGACTATGTCCTATGCTACGTGCATTGACCTAGAGATTTTGATAAGGAGATGATGGATTACAAGATTACTTCTAACTCACAGTGGAAGGAAATCGTGCGGATGGGAAAAATGAAATGTAGTTTTCACAGAACTAGTAAGTAACCTCCAGGTGTCATCAAACCAACAAGTTTGACAAAAGATCAGGGCAAGACAAATGTCATAAAGTAAGTTGAGCAGTCAGAGAAATCTGTCCCTAATTTTGAAACGTATTTTTGTTTAATCATTGTAAAATGGTTCATATACTGAGGCTGTCAGTTGAAATTATTATAATCAGTTTTAGAAGTTGAAACGTTTTAGTTTCAGCCATTGTAATTGAATTGTATAAATACTGGGACATTTGAATGAATTAATGTTGGCAGAAGTGAAAGAGAACCTTTTTGGTTGTTTCAAACTCTATTGTAACTTTCTGAAGCTGAATTGAATATATATGGAGAAGCTTTTGAAGTCTCTATGAAAATATTCTAATGGTGGTGATATGAGCTTTGTCTCCTTTCATTGTATGTATTTCCTGTGTTCTTTTATTCCATTTACATTTTTTTTCTGTTTAAATTGGAGAGTTAAAGGCCCATAATTCATCTTATGATGCTCTTGGATTAAGCAATTTAAACTGTGTAATTTTCTTCTTAACGAATTCAGAATTCATTTTAGCAATGCTTTGATGCATTTATTTGTTTTCTCTATCTTCCTACACTTTACTTAAATTCAAATATAACTTAGATTCATCGCCTCATTTAGCCTTTATCCTCTGGATATTTCTATCGGTTGATCATTGTTTTCATTCACTTTCAGAATTTTGACTCCATAGCCCTGAGTGTTCCTCCCCTTCCTTGCCAACAACTTTATTAAAAACCCCCCAAAACAAACCAAATCTAGCCACCGATCTCCAAATAAATATCAAGTGACATGAGAGAGCCCTTTCTGAGTTGAGCAGGCTAGTGCTTCAGCTCTAAAGTAGGTTGAAACAATTACCTTTGTCATTTTTCTATCAGCCAAAAAAACATTACAGAGTGTTAACATGGCACACCACTTTAGCTCAAGCATTCACCAATAAGCATTTGCACAAGAGAGAGATACCAAAAATTCCGAATAGGGCGCAAATTTTAGCCAATATGTCTTCTCACAATGGGAGAGCTATGATCCAAATGAAATACAGTTGATCTTTATTTATACAAAATGTTCTAAAAAATGTTCGTCCACAAAAATTAGGGTAAGACACAAGATAAGGGGTCAACATCCCTTACTTTTCCCCTTTACAAAAGTAATACTATTCAATTCATAGTTTGCACATAAGAGAAACCCTAAAAACAAGAAATCACCCCTTTTGTTTGCAACGTTTGGCACATTTGGTCAAGTTGTTGAGTTGGAGAAGATAACAATAGGAATCCAAATACCACTTGTCTTCAACCAAATCCTGTCTTCCATGATCCATGGGCCTCTTCCTCCAAAAAGTTCCAAATTTCAATCAAAACATACATCACCACAAGAACCTAGCCCCATGATGACGTCAAGCCCTCAAAAGGTGACGTTTTGGCCCTTTCAAGCTATTCGTTTGGCATGTAGGGGCTGGATAATATCCTCCAAGGTGTCCTCTAGGCCTCCAAAGTAATATCATCATTATCTGGGGTGTGGACCCTGGTATCCAACCTGTGGGATTCAAGCCCCAAGGAAGCCCAAGAGAGGATTGTTCTTCCAAAACTGTCCACCAACTATGTCCTACAAAGACAAATGAATATGCCCTCCAAGGATTTTAAGTAAAATGAATCATGATGAGTAAATAAAATAAATAAAATATTCATCCAAGCATGTACATCCAAACTACGTCGTCAAAATAAACAAGTGCTCAAAGACCCTATGCAATTTTCCAAGTTTAGGTATGGGAGGGTTGACAACAAGACCTATTAGGTGAATCATTCCTCAAGTTTAGGAGTGTTTCCCAAGGGGACCTATTTCTAAGTCATGTAGATGAGGTGCCATGTATGGGGGGGGGGGGGGGGGGGGNNNNACGGATTTTGTGCATGGATTTCAAGACATACAAGGGGTTGTAGTGTCTCATTTATGGGTTCCTTTATAGAGGGTGTGTTGCACCTTCATTTTCAATGCATTCTTTTCCCAAGCCCATTCATTGCCATTAATTAATTAAATTTGAAGCATTGGGTACTCCCTAGGGTGAATCGATTAGCTTGGGGGGCAATACCAAAGTGTCACTTGAATGGAGAAGTGCACATAGTTCCATGGGGGTATAATCTATCGTGTAACACACTTTGTATAAATCCCTCAATCAAGTGGGACATTTATGTTATGTGTTTGTTTTTGTGGGTCTTTGATTTTTTAGGAAAATTGTTTCATTGCTCTCAAGACCTCTTTGGTCGAGCATCTGGAAGGTTCATACTTAGTATTTTATCTTTTTCCATCCATCTCCCCTCTAGGCCTTCAGCCCCTTATTCCCATGAAATGAGGGACAACCCCTTCTTGGGTCAGTACACTCGAAAATCCCAAAAGGTAAGGAGATGAGGGGATGAAGTGTGGAAAGTGACAAGTATGGTCGGGAATGACACAATGACTCATCAAGAGGACCTCCCAGTAGAAAACCTATCCCTAAGGGTGACCCACTTACTAGGGCATAATGTCAACCACCAAAGTGAAACAAGGCAAAGTGCATAATGTCTAAGTAGGCGTTACATAATCAAAAGCAGTTTAAAATGCAACAAACACATATGCCTCAAATATTGAAATGATACTCACCATAATACATGGATTGTACCTCCTGGAGAAAGACCCAATTTTTTCTGAAAGCCAATTGATGTGGTGGATATTGTCATGTCAATCCTGGAACTATGGTGGCGAGGTGGGTCTTTGTCTGTGCAAGTGGACAATGATGGTTGAGTTGTCTCTCGATACTCCATGTCTACGACGTGAGGGCCTCGAGACATCAACTCCTTAGTTATCCCTAGGAGTTGGGGATAACATCTGGATCCTACTTGGGGACATGTACTCGCCGTAGAGTGCATGATAACCACAACATTTCCTGGTGGACCTATGCCTACACTGAAACATAACACTGTAAAATCCAGGGTGGTTCTATCATCCTTCATTGATATACATCAAAACCAAAAAATGAAAACTAATCTAGAAAAGGAAATTTTAACATTTTCCATAAATCTAAGCTAAACATGAAATAAGTATGCAAGTAGAGAAAAATGAAATATGAAATGAAGTTGAACTATATTGAGTAATCAATATGCAAATGCAGGAAATCAAAATGACCTAACTACTTACCTGGGGCCTTGGGGCCTTGAAGATTAGGTCCTGAAATGTCAGGTGAAGTCATATAACTAGTGCAACCAACTGATTATCTCATCAAGGTATCTCCCCATGTGCTTAATCATGTAATACAATGAGGATAAGTTGAGCATATAATAATCATGAGAATAAATAGACATATAATCATGAAATGAAATGAAACTCATGGAGATGGGTGGGAGGGAGGAAATCCTGTTGGAAAGAACATCCACAAACCTGATCGATCCATATCTGAACAAAACTATCGTATGTAGACGATGGCTCATATATATGACTGAAATTGACAATCTCCTTGTCTGTGTGTGTAGAAAGAACAAAATTTAGAGTGGCTTCAAATGGATCTTCAACATGATGTGTTTCATGGAAGTCTTCTTCATCACTGAAACCATATTTCTCTACGATCATGGAACATAAAGAAATTTAATCTATGACATGTTTCAGCAAGATCTAGTGTCAACAAATATGTAGTACCTTATTCAACGATTTCTTCATCTGCAAGGGCTTGTTCTTCTTTTCTCAAAATGTGACTGCTTCCTGAATGTTGAAAGGAGATAAGGGATCCCAAGAAAACCTGATGATTTTCCAAACAAGAGGAAATGGGGTAAGGAACAATTTTGTGTCTAGAGAAAAACTCTTCTCCCGATATTAGAAAACATCACTTCTTTATCTGCAAATCTGTGCCAAAATTCTCAATATGAACGTACTTCCATTTGGTAGCATGAGCTCCAGACTCTTTTGGACTGGCCACAACCTAGTTTTGATCAAAATATGAGCATGAGAGTGGCTAGAAATATTCATAGAACAAGCTCGGGTCACCGAAAGGATAGTCATCACAATTCTCAAGGGATGGATGAGAATCATTGTGAGCACATTGCGACAAGTCATCCTCAAACAGACAAAATAATTATATAACCATATCATCATCGAGCTTCCAAACAACTGAGTCATATGTGCATGAAGACCAGTCCTCTGAAGATGACCACTCAACCCATTTTTCTTGAGAGATATCTTCAATGTCGTAAATGGGATATTCATCAATAATGAAGCAACCCACATCCCATGCACGTCTCCCAACCTGTATGAAATATTCAATGTGTAGATCGTCCATTTCAGAGGTATTTCATAAAAGCATTTGCATCATTGGGACTAATCACTTCTCCACCTTCATGTGTAGGAGGAAAACAAGGTTGAACGACTTCATCTTCGTCAAGCGGGAGTATGGATACCAATGTCTCTTTTTTCTCATATGGATGTTGCACTTCATCATGCTCTTCTTCTTGGTGTCTTTCTTCATGCATATTCTCTTTAACCAAGTCTTCGTCATATTCAATAGAATCAAAGAATTAACCATCCTAATATCTTTTTCTAACAAGTTTGCGGACTTTTTCGGGCATCAAGAATGATTGATCCTGAGTTGGAAATCCCTCCTAGTAATTGCATTTATTTTTCACAACTTCACACAATGAATTTACTCCGAAATAAGAAATGGAAACCTCCCATGCCATGTTCAGGATAGGATTCCTCTCATAATTTTGAAGGATATCATTGTACTCTTCCTTTCTTTGCACACGGAACTTGACCAAGAAGTCCTTATTATGGCAGTGTTCAAGTAATTTTTCACATAACTCATTGTCTTCCTGTATGTTTTCCTTGAGGCACTCGAAACTTTCCTCATTACTATCATCCTCAATCTCTTCTTCCTCAACTGTGCTTTCATCAAACTTTAGAAGAAAATACAGTTACCAACTTAACGAGAACTCTCTAGAGTTCTCATTTTGGGGGGGGGTCAAGTTTTTTACCCCGTTTTTAAAAATGGTGCTACCAGTAGCACCCCCCTGCCTTTTTAGGTGGTTTTTTGATATTTTAAATTTTCTGATACATAAGGTTTCCACTTTTTTTATTTAAATGCTTGTTTTTTCATTTATTTTCAAATTGTTCAATTTTTTTTTCTCAACGGTGTTTTTTCATCTATTTTCAAACTTTTCTATTTTTTTTTATTCAATGATGTTTTTAATCATATTTTCAAGCTCCTTCCAATGTTAAAAATGTTGTACACCATTTTTTTTTAAATTAAGATTTTTCATATAATTATGTGTCCTTAATTAAGTTATGGTTCCATACTTTTTAAATATAGTGGAAAATATCATTTTTAACACATTTTTTTACCTTTAGTTCAATACATAGAAAATAATTGTAGTTAAATAACACTATTTTTAAATATTTAGCAAAAAAATATAATTCATTTTTTGGATCAATTAAAAACTAAAAAAAATAAGAAAACAAAAAGAATTGAATTTTGAAAAAAAAAATTAAAAACAAATTTATATTAAAAAAAAAACATTGAAGAAAACCTAAAAAACTAAAGAGGAAAAAAATGATATATATATATATATATATATATATATATATATATATAAAGAGAAAATGAGAAAAAACAATTAAGAAAAAGGTAAAAAACAATTATAGCCCAATTTTTTTTAAAAGGTGGAAAAAACCCAAAAAATTTAAAAACATATATACAAAAACCCCAAATTAAAAAACCTAAAATGAAAATTTTAATAAAAAATTAACAAAAAAAAGTTAAAACACCTTAAAAT
The DNA here is from genome assembly GCA_009831015.1 of Picea engelmannii. NCBI lineage: Eukaryota > Viridiplantae > Streptophyta > Pinopsida > Pinales > Pinaceae > Picea > Picea engelmannii. The sequence goes on from ML778889.1 coordinate 277,861, forward strand.
TACAACAAAAAAATTAAAATTTATATAAAAAAACTTGAAAAATAAAATTTAAACTAAAACAAGTTCATAAATATCTAAAAAAAAATTCAGATTTATATAAAACATATATGTTTATAAACATATAACACACAAACACACACACACGTGTGTGTGTGTGTGTGTGTGTGTGTGTGTGTGTGTGTGTGTGTGTGTTTGATGATGATTATGATGATGATGATGATTAGTGTCCACTAAGACTAAATTGGTCTATCGAAACTTAAGAGGGTAAGTGATTACTTGGGATTCTTTAGAATTTTGTTTCTGTGCTCGAAAAACATTAAGAGAATCTTTCCAAGTGTTGTTCCTGAGTTTATACTTAAGGCTCAAAGCATAATGTCAGGCATCAGTAGATAAGGAAAATTTTAAAGTTTTATTTTTCTACCTCAGTTATGTGAGGAACATTCCTTAAATTGAATTAATAGAATAACAACTCAGAGGTTGTTTTTTGTTTCTGAGTTAAATTTGAAAATATTGGATGTAATGAGAGAAAAACATAAAGTTGTTAGACAAAGCAAGGCAACAAATATAGAAGAATATTACTTTGTTACAAGAGAAGAAAATAGATCATGTAACCTTAAATGAAGCATAAAATATAGTAATCTAATTAACTTGCAGGTCTTATATTTGCTAACAGCGAATACAGAGGAAAATTCGTTTGCTATCAGATGACTAAATGAAAGATAACCACAGTAGATGTTGTACTAAATTGTGATTCGACATTCATCAAGGAAATATATAAAAGATGCTGGAATGTGAAAAGACAGAAGAACACATAACTCAAACTAGATGAAATGTGGAATCTTTTGTCTGCATTTGTATTAATTCTCAATAAAGAGAGTTTTCTCAATTACAACCGGAAAAAAAACAGCCCCTTGTTCATTCTTTTGAATGTGTATTTATACAAAATCTTCAACCATAAGTGGTTGGAATTATCTTACTCTTAAAAGTATCAATTACAAAATGAGAAGGTGAGATGCTTCATTTAGTTCTCCTCTATCTTTTTATTTGTGCTGGAAGAAACGCTTTCCTTCCTTGTTTTCAAGCCCTGAAATAGACAATGTAAACATAATGTATCACTGGTTGCTAGGAGTATTTCCCTTTCCCCGCTCAATACATTTGATGTATATTTCCACAAACTGAGCTACTAACCTGGAGGGTTCTGTTTGGTTATTAGCCTCAAAAGTGTAAAATTTATTTTCCAACTGAGGCAATCTTTCTTCTATTTGTCTATCCTCTAAAATTATAGACTGTAGTTGTAGACTTGGTTTTACCAACCATATATCTATTTGAGCTATGTCAGCCTGTTTTATCTGCGAAATTTCACCTTGGGATTCTCTAATATTTTCCTTAATGTCAAGCAGATGTTTGGCTATATTAATTTTACCTAGTGTTCCAGAGTTATCCTCTTTATCAAGGCCTAATAATTTTTTATTTAGAAAACCAAATGTTTCTTCACAGGATTCTTTCACTTCCTTAGATATCCTCCTACCTTAAGCTATGTTGTGTTCCCAAGTCTTTAGTATGATATCGCCTCTAGTTTTCTATGAAATGGACAATCTGGAAGCCATGGCTATTCCTTCTTTTGTTAATGATATAATAGCTTCCTGGAAGGTAGTCCAGGCTACGATAGCTTCTCTCTCTCTTAAAGAAATGTTACGTAATGCCTGATCTATCATTCGAAAATGATTCTGGATTATTTCTACCTTAGATAGTAGGCTTTGTTGTGTTGTTTCTAGATCCTTTTGCACTTCCAGTGTCTGCACTTGGACCATTGATATATCTACAACCCTTCTTTCGGTGGATCTTAATTTGGCTTATATTTGTTGCACTATCTCCTCATGTTGGATGACATATTCTTGGTGTTGGCATAGGGGCAGACCCAGGGTTCAACGCTACAAAAGTGCACCAACAAAACCCTAACTACCGACCCTTTCGGCAACACCTGTGAAGCAGATGAAGTATCACCCGAGGTAGAGGCAAGGGTGGTTGCAGGGCTCCAGTGTCTGCAACCTTAGTTGGGACATAGTTTTTTTATTGTAACACCTTAATAGAGAACTTAGCAGTTATAGTTCATCAATATCCAGCCTTAGTTCACAGCGCAGTTAAACCCTAATAATAAATAAGTGCAACATTCCCCTAGATCCAATAGATTCAAGCACTAAGCATACTAACATATATCAGATCTAGCATTCATTCACATTATTCAGCACTAAGCTACCATATCAGATTCATCTAACATACATCAACGCACTAAGAATTTAATCATATAAACAAGAGAGCAACCATAAAACACAAAGCATTCACAACACAAGATGTACGTGTTTCACCCTCAGACTGGGGCTACATCCACCAATTCTTTGTCTTCTTTATTAGTTTCTTTCAATCTTCTTACATGCACAAAGCCTCCAAATCAACTCCACAGGGGACAGGAGATCTGCACACCTCTCTAGATCCTCCTTCCTTGAGTTACAACACAAAGCCTTCCACTGTCTGTGCACAAAGCACTATAGAAAACTTCCACTTAGCTCTACAAGTCTTAACATACAATACACACGAAGCCTCTTATAGTCATTTGCACTCAGCACAACTTGCAACTAACTAGTCACTACTTCTTACATCGCCTAGCTACTTATTTATACATTACAAAATAGGCCTAAGCATGGGTAAAACCCATGGGCCGACATCCCCATACCCATTACATAAACCCAAAAATCCCTAAAAAGGGGCTGAGATCCCATGATCTCCACTTCGTCTTGCGCCCCATTTTCGACAGCCTCTCAGAGTCCCAAAATGGTCAAAAATGACCAAGGATCCTCAAAACTTGATCGAGGGCCAACAGGCCCCCAACACTCACCTGTTACTCACCTCGAGTCACTCTGGTCTGTGTAGCTTTGCTTCAAAATCCTCGATCTTGGCTTGAGTTGCTTCAACCTGTTGCTATGCCACGGCCTCTTACTAAGCGAAATCTTGGATAACAGATTCATTGATAGGTCCCTCTAAGCATTGTTCAGCTGTAGTGACGACTTGCTCCAGTTCTTCTCCTCAGCCTTCGATTTCTACGAATAATTGGTAATCCTCGTCCTGTATAGGCTGGAGCCTCTGATTCACTTCCATGAATTTTCTCTAAATGGTGTGGAACTGTTGTTGAGAAGTTCATTTTTCTTGGGATTGCTTCATCTTTTCAATAGTTGACAGGGGATTCAATTGCACTTGTATTGTTTCTACTTGCTGCTTTGCCTCTTGGAGCTGTGACTCCAGTGCCTTCAATTCTAGATTCTCATTGATTCTCTCATAAGTATGGGCACTGCGATCACTTAGTTTTTTCTATTCCATGGCAAGGGCCTTTATTCTCTCAACTGCACTTCGAGCAGTTGTTTCTCTTTGATCCCTCACATCCTGCGGAGTGGAAAGCATTGTTTGTAGCTCTAAGTCTGATAATATTTGTTATAGTTACTAGATAGATTCCACAAGCTACTCTACTTGGTTCTCAACTCGGTCTTCTCCCTTTGTCTCTAAGCTTGTCACAGAGTGAAGTGCTCTGTTGACTGATTATTTCACTTCAAGTTGCTCTGCGAGCAACTATTCTTTTTCTTGTTGACTTTGTGATTTCTCCTCTTCAAAATTTGTCTTGAGAGAAACCTTCTCTTGCTCTACAACTCGAAGTTGTTCTGCGACTACTTATTACACTTACTTCAAGTCCTGGGTGTCTTGTTTTGTTTCTTCCTGTGCGCAATGAAGGCGAGCTTCGATCACATCAGCTAGTCTATGGAGTTGGGTTGGCTCATATCCCAACTCTGGTTCTTCTGAAGGCAGGGGCACAGTGGACAATACACAAATGGACTGAAGGACCTGTTGTACCCCTCAGAGTTCAACCTTGATTATGTCGTACATATCCCCCTACTTGGCTTCTTGTTTCTATAATATTTCTTGCGAGTCATCATTTACAACTACGATGATGAAGTCAAAGTCATTGACAGTGAGCACAGTTTGCATCTTAGTTAAGGTGGCTCTGGATTTCTTCCGGGAAGAGGGTTTTGGGGGAGAAACATTCCTCTTCTTCAAGATATCAGCCTCATCTCTAGGTGGCGTTACTTCACCTTGCTTCTGCTCATCTTCTTTTCCATTTATCTCTTCTACTTCATCATCACCCCCTCGGCCAGGTGATACTGAAGTAGTCTTTTCTGATGCACTGCTTAAGTCTTGGATTTCTCCGGTCATCTTCCTTCTGCTAGTTCCAAGTGTGTCATGTTCTTTCTGAACGGCCTCCGAGCTGTCAATTTTGGGGTCAAACATCTCTGTAGGATCAATCGTAATAAGGAGGTCTACTGACCAATCCTTAGTTATCTCCTCGAGGTCCTCTTCTGTGATCTTGTAGTATGACTGAAGCTCCTCCTTATGTGCATCTTCTTGCGCAGTGACATAGATGAAGTTTCTATCTGCACGGAACTTCATGAGGGGTCGAAACAGCTATAAGATGTTTGGCGTCATGTGAGGTTCAACTTCAATAGCCCTCTTCAGTTGGAGATAATATGTATGAAATACCACGTTTGATTGCCATTGTTTTCCCATATCGCTTAAGTACCAGAGTATGGTGAACTTCACAACAATTGGTTCGAATGACTCAATGTCTAGGAATGTTGCACCTTCTGGCATTTTCCAAGAAATAAACACAATGAGGATCAGGAGCCAGCTAAAGTGGACTTGTAGCCATGATCCTATGCTTTGTGATAGTCTAATTCCAGCTGGTTAACTAGGTACTTCATCTAGTTCATCTATAGGCCTTCCACACATTTCCCAGTGAGGTCAATGACAAACCCTGTGACCTGCTTGGGTTTGTTCTTCCTTACTAGATTTCCTGCAACTAATTGGCATGCTAGGTGCATTGTGCCATTCTGAATGGAATATACCTTGTAGCCTCATGTCCCCTTCTCAACATCATCGTAGGTATCGTTGATCTTCTGTGTTAATGCGGGATCTGTAGCTTTTCCTGGGTAGAAGTCCTGTGGGTCGGGTCCTTACATGCTCAATCCGGTGATCCTATGGATCAACATCATATCGACTATGATACGTCGGTCTATCCATAAGTAGCCGCCATGGTAACATGAGAGAAAGAGATTAACACAAGCGTTAACCTTTTGGTTCCATCCAAAATGTGGGATCTTCATTACATTTAAAAGGGTGGACTGCATGAGGTTCATTGTCCATGGATGGGGGATTATTTTCAAGTTCTTCCCCTTCGTCCTAGTCAAGTATTTATACGGGGTGGGCATGCTATGGTTCTTGTAGTCTCATAAGTTGAAGTCACTGAACTTCAATGTTGTGATCTTGTCCTGTTGTGTTCTAACTACGCGTATCCCCATCATGAGGTACGTAGTAACCATGGTGTAATAAAAATCTCTCGGCACACTATCACGAATCACTGTGCCAGCCAGAGGCGGGATTTAGTCGGGTAAGATGGTTGGGATTAGCTTCACATTTGCTAGGTCATCTCTGTGCTTGGTTCTCTTTTTTGTGACGACTCGGTATGGCCCGGATCCATGAGCAGTTGATGGAGAGGATTGCACTCCTCTCTTCAATGACACTTATACACCCACAGACATTACCCTTTCATACATTACTCTTTCAGTCATAAGGTCGATGAGTACCTCCTTCATAGACTCTTTGATTGTGCTAAGTTCTTCGGACATACATGATCGTGGTTGAATATCTCATGTTTGAAGAGTAACTACTCAATGCAACAGGATGGATGGTGATAGCTCGATGATCACTGTGTGAAATCAACTAATCTGAGGGCTTAGATAATCATAGTTGGAAAAATTGTTCTCGGTGCAAGGCTCGATGGAATAAGTAGATAAATAGGCAATGGATCTCTCCAACGAGCGAGAAGCCTTCATTAATTCAGTTATGTCTGTTACGATGCAGTCCCAACAGTTTGATGGCGAGATTTCTGACCATGAATGTTGTTCTAACCGTTTCGGGCATTAGTCTAACGGTTATACTATTTCCAACGGCTATATTACTTATCCATGGTGAAGTGCCATGGGACGTTGTTCTGAGATCCCGGTGAAGTCCCAGTTTTGCAAATTTCCTTCTACGAAGTTTCCTCTGGTACTTCTGTAACTTTTTTATCTTTGATATCTTCTTACTTAGTTTTCTAGCCTTCTTTCCAGTGAGCTTCATCTCAGTATTCCTCTTTCCATTATGATTCTTATCTCCTCTTGGCATAGTAACTTCTCGTTGTTGATATTCTTTCCTAGGATTCAGGGGCAATACTTCTTCTTTATCTGGGGTAGGTGCTTCAGTCTTCTGTGAGTCTTCTTGTGTTCTTCCAACTTCGACATCCAAGTTTCCATTTTTAAATATCTTCGATCTGTTCTCCTGTTCTTCAATCAAGTGTGTGATCCTCCTAGTCATGAACTCTTTCAACCCTTGCTTCTTCTGCTCTAAGACTTCTTCTTCTTTCCTTCTGGCCTGATCCCTTTCAATCCAAGGTTTTCCTAGTAATATAGAAAATGGGGTGTTGTTCTCAATAAATTTAGCAACCTCAAAATCTTCTTCTGTCGAAGTTCCATGAGCACTCATAGACATCTGGGTGAGCTTTCCACATAGGTTTATCAGCTTTCCTCTAAATAATCCTATTCCTCCCAATAAAGGAATCATTGCAGACTTTCCTAAAGTTTCCCAAGTCCCAAGTTCTTTCTATCATAATATTCACCTATGTTTCTTCATCTAGAACATAGTCAATGTCGAAGTCTCCTATTCTTTCTTTTATGCACTCTTTTTTTTTGAAGATCTCTGACAAGTTGATATTTTGGTGGTCATTCAGGGTTTCTTTTATTTGCAGCAATAGAGTCTCTTATTCTTTCTGGTTTTCTTCCATGGTCTTAGTTTCTTGACCTTTCTCATGGTCTTCTTGTCTCATATTCATCCTTTCAAGCTTAGCAATCATTTTAGGGAAATCTAAAACTTCATGGTCCATAGCTTTACAACAAAGACAACTAGGTATTCTACCAGGGAATTCCTTAGCCAGATGTCTCGGTCTTCTGCAACTATAACAAAGGGTTAATCCTCATTTTATTTTAAATGCTCCCCAACCTTTCTTGTACTACACACTAGGATCATAGTAGCTAACCTACAAAAAAATCTTTCTAGGATCCTGCATCCATTAGTTAGTCCAAACATTCTTTCTATGCATAGGTATAACATATCTTTCATTATTCTTATCAGATCTACTTATATCAAATCTTATTTCTTCTAGTTGTTCCCTACTAGGACAAAATGTATAAAACATACCTAGATCCATATTCTTGAAAAAAAAAATTCCACTTATCTTATCTTTAACAAAGCGTAGAGCTTACAGATCTTACCTCTTTCCTTTAGATTCAACTCTTCTTCTTAGCACAAAGCTTCACAATTCAAGTAGAGTATTGTGCACTAAGGAAACAAATCTATGCACAGATCTTTCACAGTTTCAGGTCAAATCTTCGCACAGAGCTTCTTCTTCCTTAGTTCCCAAAAATCATAGTTTCAGGTCCTAGCAACGAAACCATTTGTTGGAACAGGGGAAAACCCGAGGTTCAATGCTACAACAACGCACCAACAGAACCCTAAATATCGGCCCTTTCAACAACACCTACGAAGCAGATGAAGTCTCACCTGAGGTAGAGGCAGGGGTGGTTGTAGGACTCTAGTGTCTGCAACCTTAGTTGGGACACATATCTATGATTGTAACACCTTAACAGGGCACATAGCAGTGATAGTTCATCAATATCCAGCCTTATTTTATAGCACAGTTAAACCCTAATAATAAATCAATGCAACATTCCCCTAGATTCAATAGATTCAAGCACTAAGCATACTAACATAGATCAGATCTTGCATTAATTCACATTATTCAACACTAAGCTACCATATCAAATTCATCTAACATACATCAACACACTAAGCATTTAATCATATAAAAAAGAGAGAAACCATAAAGCAAAAAGCATTCACAAAACAGGATGTAGGTGGTTCACCCCCACCCTGGGGCTACGTCCACCAACTCTTTGTCTTTTTTATTAGCTTCTTTCAATCTTCTTACATGCATAAAGCCTCCATATCAAATCTGTGGGGGACAAGAGATCTGCGCACCTCACTAGATCCTCCTTCCTTGAGTTACAACACAAATCCTTCCACAGTATGTGCACAAAGCCATGTAGACGACTTGCACTTAGCTCTGCAAGTCTTAACATAAAATATGAACCAAGCCTCTTACAGTCATTTGCACTCAGCACAACTTGCAACTAACTAGTCACTACTTCTTACATCACCTAGCTACTTATTTATACATTACAAAATAGGCCTAAGCATGGGTAAAACCCATGGGCCGACATCCCCATACCCATTACATAAGCCCCAAAACCCAAAAACCCCTAAAAAGGGGCCGAGATCCCATGATTTCCACTTTGTCTTGCACTCCGCCTTCGACATCTTGTCGAAGTCCCAAAATGGTAAAAAATGACCAAGGATCCTCAAAACTTGGTTGAGGGCCAACACTTGGCTTACTTGGGTAGACTTGTGCATTTCCTCAAGGTCATATTTAAGTTGTTGGATCTCTTGTTGGTCATTGGCTCTAGCCTGTTCGAGATCTTTGTGGGATTCAATTCTAACATTCTTTTCTATAGCCATTATCTAACTTTGTAATTGGCCTATCAATAGATTTCTTTATCTTAACTGCTCTACCAGATTTTCGACTGACCACTGATTTGCAGTAGTGAAGGCGCCTAATGACCCAGCCATCTCCTTGGCAATTTATGAATATTCCAAGCCTTGTCCATCAAATATCATCCTTTTCCTTTTAGTTACTTCCCCCTCTTTCTACTGTGTTTCTCTTCAGACTTTGGCCCTCCTTTTCATGCTAAATAAATAATTCAAAGGAGGTATCTCTTCAAGTGGGATCAGGATAATATCTCTTGCTAATGCCACTTCGAGATTAGGAGTTCCAAAACTTGATTGTAGAGGGGTTAGTGCAGTAATAGGACTTCCTACCTCTGTGAATTTCTTTCCTTCTACTATTTTGGAAGTGTTAGCAGAGGTAGCTAGCGACAAAGGAGGTACCATTTGATTCTGCTTTAGAAGTGTATCTAATTGAACCTTTGTTTGCGGCCCTAGATCCCCTGCCTGTGAGGTCTCTACTTATTGTGTACACATTTTGATATTCTTCGGGAATTCCTCGGTATTTTGTTTGTTAGAGAACTTTGGTTCGAAAAATAGAGGTATGGATACCTGCTCCAGAGGAGTGATTCTCAATTATCCCTGTAGTATTTTGATCAAACTACTTCATCTGTGTCTTTGGAAAGGGAGGAAACTCACCTGTTGTTCAGGAGGTAACGTTTGTACTCTATCTTGTACTTCCTCATAGGATCTGACTCCCTTGAACACAACGTCATATCGGGATTCTTCATGCATATATATTTTCATATTGCATTGAGCTAGGTGATTCTCCACAATTTGATATGGATCATGCATTTTGAATTCGTTGTCCACCAGTTTGACATCCTCTAAAGCTCCAACTTCGACTTTGGAATGGCCAAAATTCAGCAAGGAAAACCTTCCAACCTGTAGAGGGAAGGCTGGCCAAAATTTCTTCTGAGCTGATTTTATCTCCTTGTCAATGCCTCTTGTTACCTTATGATAAGAAAATTCTTTACACACCAATCTGTTCAACAGAAACTTCGGGAGATCGTGAGGGGGAACTGAGCACCCAAAAACCCTGATATATGAAAAATTTTCTTCAATGAACCAATCTGCAACCTTTTTAAGATTTCCCATAATTTGATCTGAAATCCGAGGGGGTAGATGACCATACAGTGTTTCATGAACGGGAATCACTACATTATGACAGATTTCATAAAAGAAATCTTTGGCTTTTTCCTCCCATAGTTTAGAATCATAAACATGGATAGGTTATGCACTGGTTGGGTTCCAACTCCAATTCATCAATGAGAATGGAGTCATGAAACAGATGGCATCCATGACATATGCAGACATATAAAAAGGGGTATGTTGACCCTTTGACTTTTCCATTTGATATTCATAAATTTCTTTGGCTAGGTTATCAGACAACATCTTAGCCCAATTGAAAGTGAAACCCTCTGCTACCTCATGTATGATTGATACCCATTCTATCGAGAAATGAGTAGGGATTTTCTTTCCAAATATTATACATAGCATCATGACCACATAGACTATATACTCATTTAATGATGCAGTGGAATAAAAACCATGGGAGTCATCTCTGAATTTCGTTGGAATCCCCCACGAGGTTTTAACTATATCTGGGTAGCTACAGTCAAATTGCACACATTCTTTTTGTTGAAACTCCATTACAAATGAAACATTATAACTATATTTTGGATTAGGGGATAGTTGTTAGAAAAACAAGACCGCGAAGAAATAAAATAAAATAAATGTGGAAACATAACACAGAAGATACACAATACAAGAGACACAGATTTACGTGGTTCACCCAGTGTGGGCTATGTCCACCAGAGAAACTGCCAGGTCCTTCCTTTATTATTATCCAGCAAATGAAGGGATACAACCTACAGCAAAACCCACTGTAACTTCCTCTTCTTTCTCTCACAGTATCCTCTCTTAGAATACAATATTCAAAATCAACCATAGCCACAATACATTTCCCTCATAAAAGAGGGTTTCCTTCTAGGGAAAAAAACCCTAACATAATCTCTACCGTTAGACCTGCGACCTTATAATGAACGGTCCAGGTTTACAATGAAATTACAATATACATTTACAAGGCAATTTTTCCTTTGGGTGCTTTTGCCCCGAACCCCCATCGGGGGACGCTACCCCCAAACCTATGCTAGGGGATCGCTTGCCCCCAGCCGGGGGGATAGCCCCCCCGGACCCCGCAGAGGGGGTACCCCCCCTCTGCACTCCCCTGCATGGAAGAGTGTACATACTTCTAGGGTGTAAATACTTCATGGGGTATAAACATGGCTAAAAGCAAAGACCTCTGAATCGGGAAGATAATCAGGCTCCACAACCAACAATAGTTTGTACATTATTTGGAGGTGTTTTAACCTGAAAGAGCCAACAACGAACTTTTGTTGATTGATGATGTTGTTGGTCTGCACATCAGTGTTTTCTAGACACCAACTTATCATGTCATTATATGGCATGAGCCTCGACTTTGTAGCTATTTTATGAAGATCGAACTCTTCATAAGTCTGAGTTTGACGTTCATTTCATCTCCAAAATCATCCTAACCATCGATAGCTTCACACTCCAAGATTTCAAAAATATACATCCAGGACCTGATTGAATCTACAGCATGTGGCGTGGTATCTGACAGAATGTTTGTGTTCAGATTCGAACCTTCACCAGCTTCATCATTTTTCTTAGAATTTTTCCTAGGCGCCATGATACCAGAAACAGAATGTGAATATCTATTACAGGGGAGACTGTGTAAGCTTTCTTTGAGTAAGACTTACTATTTTGTTGAAAGTATGAAAGAAATTCAAAATATAGAACCTTTATTTACACTTAGTTCTCATTAACTCAAGAATGTTTTCATGGATGATGAGTTTATTCATTTTAATGAGGAAATTACATCTGGCAATACACACCTTATACTAGAAATCATTTCCATTGGCCTATAATAAATGTTACCAAGAATCAACTATTCGTGATTGGGGATTTTGGATGAAACAACATTGAAACATCCTGAAACGCGAATGCGCAAAAGATTAATTCACATCATTAATCAAGTTTAAGAGTTTAATTAATCGTGTTTAAGAGCTTAATTAATCGTGTTTAAGAGCTTAATGTTTTCAAAACTTCATGTTTCGGGGTTTTTTGTATGTATTGAACTGTAAACCCCCAATTCTGAAACGCAATACGATTAATTATTCTTGATTTAGTTTAGTTTAATCAATTGAGACTTAACTTTTCGGCATTTTATTGTTTCAGGATATTTCAAGTGGTCTATTTGTTATATCTCTGAAAGGTTGTTACCTATAATGACGTGTCAAAGATGAGTCATTTTAAAGGGTGCCACGTGTTAATTTGACTCGTGCAAATTCTTGGATGGCACGCTCAAAAAGTGATGCATGTCTACTAGGAGGGGACTCACCATTCAAATGTACAGTCATACTCAGATTCTTTTAAAGTTTTAAGAACATTTAAAACATACGCCTTTCAGGTTTCAGGATTTTGAATGTTAATATGTAACGGAAAGTTCAAAGCACGAAACTCGAAATAATTTTCGACGATTTGACTTGTTAATTATTTGGCGGCTTCATAAATCCGAAAGATTTTAGATCGGTCGATCCTACGAAGAACTTCATCAACGGTGAGACATAAGTTCTTTTGGCTCTTATTTAAACGAAACTAAAAATTATTAAAATCTAAATATTAGAAAACATGTGTTCCAACATAGGGTTCATCTAGGGATCTCGTCTCCCTATGGGACGAGAAGAACAGTAGACCTAATGCCTTTATTGGGTGAATGGAGTCATTATTTCATTTATGTGAAACACATTCTGAAAGAGGGCACACAGAAGGACTCTGGATTTTCATCCTTATCTCTGAAAACCTTCAAAACTTAATCGTTCATTGATCTCAAGTTTAGGCTTATCAATAGCCTCCTTTTCTTAAAATTGTCCTTAGATTTGCTTTAGATAATCAAAACAACCTTAATCGTTCTACTAGGCTTGGTTCAATTTTGTTCGCATCAAGGTAAAGAAATTTAAAATATTTTTAGTTGGGGAGTCTCGTGTTAGCTTAGGATGTAGATCTAGTCGAAAAGGGAACTAGTTACCAGAGTACATTATAATTCATGTATAACAGCCTTGCAGATATCGTAGACATTGCTTAACTGCTAGCGAGCCTATTCGATACCCCGGTGAAGTTATCTATTTTCCCACATTGAATTTCCTTTCACCACTTCAATTAGTAATTTTACATTTAAATGTTGAGATGAGGGCAATCATTTAATGAATTTCCTTTCATCATATCTTTTGGACTAGATGGGGGAAATCATTTTATGAATTTCCTTTCACCACCTATCTTATATTTTTTAAACATGAAGTGGGGGAAATCAATTTGTATATAATACACTGGAAATGATATATGTTCATAATTTAGCAGTACAGGTCTGTCAACTCACTTTGATTACTCTAGACTAATCCCCTTTCGACCTTCAAAACATCTTCGCCTACAGGGAAGTTCTCGTGGGGTGTTTTAATTTTTCAGGGACTTTCCTTGAGTGAAGGTAATCAATTTAAACCTGTTAGAAAGGCTAAGATAGTTAGTATTAGCCTAGACATGTTTTTTCTTCAGTTAAAATTAGAGGAATTATAAGAAATGTTTTACCTATTCTCGTTTTGAAGATTCATTCATGAGTTTTCAAAGTTAAGGTGAGACCCTTTTTCCTCTCTGAAAACCATAGGATGGTATCAGGAATCAAGTGAAAATAAACTTGAAAATGAGCAGGGGAAAAAAAATGAGGATTCAAATATTTGTAAATGCATTCAATCTTAAGAAAAAATTTTACTTGATTCTTGAAACTTTTTCTTTAAGGTCTCTTTATTGCTTATTTTTAATTATAAGTTTTATTTCATTTTTATTTTATCCAGAGAAAATTCTTGATCAATCTGAAATAAATTTTTCATTCCTCTGGTTATATATTAGGAGACAATATGTGTACATATGAGACCTCTGTCATACTAAGTGATATTTATTTGAATATTTAAACAGTTTAGGAACTCATACCTTTGATTTATCACTTTATTCTCAACCAAGAAATTATTCATTTGTCACCTGTTTCGAGAGAACCAATGTTCTGATACATGAATGTCAGTTTTTGATGTCTCTGATCTCTCGGCTATCGACAAGTATCCTGCATGACAATAACATCAAGAGTGTTAGGATTTTAAGAGTAACATAGCTCTACATGTTAACTATCTTTATATTTTATTTTTTTTGTTTCTATGAAATCAACTAACCTGGTTTTATTTACAGTGGAAGTAAAACTTACCAAAAAAGTAAAAAACCATAAATCAAAACAAATAAAACAAACCGGTATATACATTGAGGGTTTGGAAACTAATTATTTCATAAAATTCTTTAGGTAACGCCCGTTGATAGTAGCGTTGAGGATTTTACCATCCAGATTTTCTAGTAGAAACACGGTTTTCCCTTCAGTAGCTGTGACTTTAAACGGTCTACACCAGATATGGTATAATTTTTTTGGTATCACCGGCCTGTACTTGAATTCAACCTTGTAGCTTTTTTCAGGAGAAATTGGGACTTTGAACACTGCCGCCGAAGTGGCCAGTGCATCTGCAACTTGATTCTTCTCTCGTGGGATTGTTGAAAGGTTGCATTGTAAAAATTTCTCAAGAAGTTCTAATACCATATTTTTGTAAGCCCTCAGTCTAGGATGTCTGGCCTGGTAGATACCTTTAATTTGATTTATGATGAGTTTAGAATCTCCAAGTACAACGATCCTTTTGGCGCTTAGCTCTTCCAAGACTTTCAATCCCAATATTAATGCCTTGTATTTGACCATATTATTTGTACATTCAAAAACGAGTTTGTAAGAGCATAATTTTTCATCTCCTGTGGGGTGATTTATCCACACGCTAGCTCTAGCTCCTTCTCTACATGCAGCTCCATCGAATTTCATTTTCCATATCTGATCTTCTGGGTCACCCTGTTGTTCTGAGATTTCTTCCGACTGTTGCCCGGGTATACCTTTATCTGCCATGACTATTTCTATCTCTTCTACTCCCGAGCATATGCCATTGAAGAAAATGGAAGACCCCATCTCAGTTCTTACCAAGTATATAGGGTGGTTGGTAGGTTGTGATTTGTTGATGACCATATATTTCAGTAGAACTTCCCTGTACAATCTTCTGTCTTGACCAAAGACAGGAATCATGGCACATGACATGTCCATCTGGAGGGTTCCTTTCAGTTTTGCAGCCCATGATCTGGACAACAACATGCCAAATTTTGGAGGGATATAAGTGACCACTACGTCCATCACCATGTTCTTCGTCGGGATTTGTGCCAAAGAAATGACCATGTCCTTTATCATGCCAAGGCATTTCACATTCCTTGAATCAAAAGAGAACAGATCCTTGTAAGGCCTTGTGACCTCAAGGCCTAGTTGGTCCATGAAAACTTTAGGCATCAAATTGTGAGATGCTCCAGAGTCCAGCATAGCATTGTGTAAGGTCATGTCATGGATTTTTAAGCTTACATAGAAAGGGGGAACTTCTTCATTTTCACCGCTTTCTTCTACTCTCGGCCCAAATAAAATGGCTGGGTGGTCATCTTGTATGTTCAGAGTATCAGAGGTTTGTCCCATCTTAAGCATATTGATGATCTGACTTTTGTATTCGCTATTTCTGATCAATTCATTAAAGGGTACYGAAATCTTAATCTTAGCCATCTCACTTTCGAAGTCAAAAGAGGACATAGTTTTTTCTACCTCTTTAAGGACAGTTTCTTTTCTTGTCAATATTTTCTTCGGCGGTTCCTCTTTCTGCTTTCCCTTATTTGTAGCGTCTTTTGCAATGGAGTATTCCACAGCGAAATATTTTTGGGGCTGACTGGAAGAGGGTGTGTTACTTTGAGCGTCTTTGATGAGGTTTTCCTTTGGGAGGTTACCTTTCAGAGGATTTTGAGCACCTTTTGATTTTGGAGATTGTATTGCCTTTGGAATTGTATGATGGTGTTCTACAATCTAGTCTTGTAATCTTCTTTTTCTACTGATAACCTCTCTTCTTCATCTTGCAAGAATATTTCACTCGCATCCATGAACTAGTCGTGTTCTTCCTTGGTCAAAAACACTTCAGTTTCTTTGTCATCATAGCAGTTCACATTATCTTAAAAATATTCATCATAATCTTCATTCATATAATTATTCTAAAAAGGGGGTATGCCTTGTTGTTCTCCTTGATTTCCTTGATTCCCCTTATTTGTTTGGTCTTCTTGAGTTGCTAGATTACCTTGATTCCTCTACTCCCTTTGTCGGATTTGTGGACTGGCGTATCTCCTCAGATTCCGGGGTGGACCATCAGCCTGTTCCCTAGGGTTAGGTATATTTCCCAGTGCCATTCTTTCCATCATCCTTTCCATGTTTCTCATCATCGCTTCGAACCTTTCTTCTGATGTTTGTGACGTGGAAGTTTGTGCTTTATCCTAAGTTTTGCCCATGTTTCTGCCAGGATTAGCTTTCATTTTTCTTGAATCCATTAGGTTTACTTTGACTTCGATGGCATCTGTCATCATATCATCTAGCGTGGCATATCGTTTCTCCCTCAATAATAAAGAAAAATCACTTTTGAAAGAATCGACATATCTAAGCTTAGCAACTTTAGGTGGGGGTTTTACTTCATCAGGAATCGCATTATATACCTTCATGAATCTAGCCAAAAACTCTTGCACTGTTTCATCAAGGGACCTCTTCATATTGTTGTAGTGTGTCAACAACTGAAGGGGTTTTTTCTTATGTCCCCATATGGCAAGGAAGAGTGCCTCAAAAGATGTGAAATCTGCGATGCTTGTTGGTGCCAGGGCTCTGAACCATTTTCTTACATCTCCTATAAGGATTTGTGTGAACAACCTCATTTTCATGCCTGCAAAATCCACCTCCTCTAAGTCTATGAAGTCATTAAATCAGTCTAGATGTTTATGGGCCGATATGTTACCCTCAGCATCATATAGCTTAATCCTTAGGTTGTATTCCTAGGGTAAGTCATGCAATACAGCAGGCAGTATGAGAGGAGAAAATATGGCCGCCATAGTTGTTGTGAGGGGTCAGAGTGGCTGTCGGTTTCGGACAAGGGGCACTACGGGTTTAACAAGAGTGACTAGAATCAAATCTTGGAATCTTTTTTCGACAAATAGGATCTCGTCTAAAGGGGATTCAAACCTGGTTCTGAACAGGGAGTGTTCAAACTTTAGGTCAAACTCAAGGTTGTCGATGCTAATCAATCTGTCTCTAGGTAAGGATGAATATCGGTCTGGACGTAACACAGGGGTCACTATCCTTTCTTTTCTTCTTCGGCCAAGCTTTTCAGGACTAGAGATAGGGAATGCAGGCTCAAGATCTGGGTTTCTCCTAGTGTGGATTCTCTTAGGAGCCAGGGTTTCTATCTCACATAGCATAGTACAATTGGTCTCTGGGTAATGGAGTTGCCAGGGTAAACATAATCTTCATCCAGTAAGGTATTTGGTCCATTTTCACCCTCAGGGATCAAACTAAATCCTTAAGTCATTTTCCCAGGGAAAAATTTTTGATTTCGTCCCCGACAACGATGCCAGATATAGACGGGTCCTCTAAATTTATCACAGCTTTGCGGCGATTTAATCCGTCATAAAATTTTCGAAACTTGGAAACCAGCTGGGAATTATATGGTGATAACACATCCCACTTTAAAACCAAGTCACCAGGGAGAAAATCCCTATCTTTATCTTTTTGGTCAAACATATCTTTCATGTTATCTTGATACTTTTGAAGCTTTTCATCCACTTTAGCTCTATGTTGCTAGACTTCGATCAGTTGATTTATTCTTCTAGTAACGTGATTTGACTCTTCATTTTCATCTTGCCAAAGTTTCATTATAGGCAGAGCCAAGTTTATGGGTAGTACCACATCAGTTCCATACACCATTTTAAACGGGGACATCCTGATCAATTTCTTGGTGCCTATTCGATTTTCCCACAAAGCATATTTCAAATGCACATGCCAGGCTTTCTTATTTTCATTTAGCACCTTTTTAATTATGGTGATCAAGCTTTTATTTGATGTTTCATCTAATTTGTTGCCTTGAGGATAGTACATCGTGGAATGCCCCAATACAATATTGTACTTTTGGCAAAAATTGACCATCGCCATAGATTTTAATGCCTGTGCATTATCTGTAACTATCTTTTGAGGACAGCCAAATATAGATAAAATATTTTCCTCCAAGAAATTTATCACCATCGAATCTGTAGTGTTTCTGGTCAGAATAACTTCTACCCATTTGGTGAAATAATCTGTAGAAGTCAAGATCCATTTGTTTTTTGCACTAGAGTATGGATTGATTTAACCGATAAAATCCAACCCCCATTGTTGAAATGGGGCTTATGTTTTAACTGGGACCAAAGGTAACACAAGAAGCTTTTGTTTGCCTGAAATAATTGGTAGGGTTACAGGCTCTGACTTTAGCATTTACATCAATGAATAATTTAGGCCAATAATATCCGTCTCTCGGGATTTTATAGGTTGTTTCTCTCCATGGGTGATGGCCTCCACACACTCCTTTGTGAAATTCATTTATGACTCTTTCTGTTTCAGATTCTACCAAGCAGCTTAGTAAAACGCCTAGAGGGTCCTTCCAATACAGTTGGCTATTCATGATACAATATTTCACTGCGTGCAACTTCAATGTTCTAGATTTAGGAGTCATATTGCCTGGGCATTGCAGAGTTAGAAGGTAAGAGACTATATCTTTATACCAAGCTGAGGAAGAAAACTTCTCCTCGATTTGAGTTGTAGGTATTTGATCGTTGAATTCATCTATGTCCATAAATCCTTTGCATTCTTGTAGACTTTTTATTCGAAGTGCTCTGAAATTGGATTCGGCTAGTAGCTTAGCCAAACCCTGTCCTTTCACGAGCTTTGTTGGTTTCACTTCCAGATCAAATTCTTGAATTTTAGAAAACCATCGGCCCCTTTTTCTGTCACTATTGGGTTGAACCAATATATCCTTGAGGGAACTGGTGGGTACATATGCAATTATTTTAGAATGCAATACGTAGGTCCCGAAAGCCTTTAGGGCCTTCACCATTTTGTATGCCTACTTTTCCATTATATCATATCTAAACTCTGCGTCTCTAAGGATTTTACTGAAAAATTCTATTGGTTGTTCGAACCCTTCTTCGTTCTTCTATAGGAGTACAACCGCAATTGTGTGTTCGGATGCAAATGAGAAGATTAATAATTTGTTTAGATAATCGAGGCTTGCCAACACCGACGCTTCACCAATAACCTTCTTGATTCTTTCAAACGATGCTTTGGCTTTAGTCGTCCATTTAACCTTGTTGCCCTTCTTAAGCATATACGTAATCAATTTCACGATTTCAGTGAAGTTTGGGATAAATCTTCTTAAAAAATTGATCTTTCCTAAAAATTACTGAATTTCTTTTCTATTTCTAACAATGTTGATAGTATCTATAGCTTCAACCCTTTTTGAGTCAATTTTAATTTCGTCTTGAGATACAATGTGGCCCAAGAGTTTACCTTCCTGCATTGCAAAGTGATATTTCTTGGAATTTAAAGACAAACCAAATTTGTGACATTTCTCAAACGTCTATTTGAGGTGTACTAGATGTTCTGCATCAGATTTAGAAAATACGGTTAGATCATCACAATAAATACAACGAACTTATCTCTTTCATCGTTAAAGGCAATGTACATAACTCCCTGTAAGGTGGCAACTATGTTCATCAAACCAAATGGCATTTTGTCAGACATAAAGGTACCCCATGGGGTGGTGAACACGGTTTTTTCTCTATCATCCTCATGGACTGCAATTTGATTATAGCCTGAAAATACATAAATCATAGACATTCTATTTTCTCTGACCACTTTTTCCAATACATGATCCATTTTAGGTAATGGATAATTATCTTTGAGGGATGATTTATTTAAATTTCTAAAATCCACACAGTCTGATTTCACCGCTTTTCGTCCTGACTGGGACCAAGTTGGCTACCCACTCGGAATACCTGAGTGGCACAATGATTTTAGCATCCATAATTTTTTTTTACTTCCCTTTCAATCACAGGTAGTAGTATGGTATTTATCTATCTGAGATTTTGCCTGAATGGTTTAAGACCCTGCTTTAGAGGAATCTTGTGTTCGATTATGGTGGTATCATAAGTTCTTAGTTCGTCATAAGACCAGGAAAAAATGTCTTTATACTGCCTTAGTAACTCTGCATATTTTCTTTTCATTTCAGGGGGAAAGTATTTAGATATTTTTACCATCTTAAGATTTTCCTTGGTGCCTATATCACAATCTTCAACTTCTTCAAGCTGAGGCTACAAGGTAGACTTTAATGGAATGTCATCGTGATCAAATAATATTTCCAAAGGGATTAGACCCTTAGGGATTTGATTATTTTTTAGCACTAACATGAGATGATTGGTGATCTTATCTCGGAACTCCTGAGGGTCTTCCCCTTCCTGCATGATCCAAGCAGGGTCATTCTGATTTTCTTGGTCAATATGTGTTTCAACAAAGTCGTCCACCATTTCTAAGAATTGTCTCATTTGTTCATCATCTTCGAACACCTACCAGTGTTGTATATTGTTCGGTATTGAGGGTCTGTGCCTCATTTCTATGCAATACTTCAATTTGAAAATAGTAGGAGGAACAAACGTTGAGGATGCTTTGGACAATGAATCTTCCCATTGATTTTTTGTTCTGGGGATGTAGTGAAAATTAACTGACGAGAAAAAAATTTCAATCAGATCCCAGGTGCAATTTCTGTAAGACCTCGACCTTGGGTGTTTGGCCTGGTACTGTCGATTTATCTATTTTATGATTAATTCCGCATCACCATAAACTTCCAAGTTTTTAATATTCAACTTCCTGGAAGCCTCTAATCCTAAAACCAGGGCTTCGTATTCTCACACATTATTGGTGTAATCTATGTCCCATTGTAACCTGTAAGAGAAAGGGATAACAAACTCGTCTTTGGGTGCCACAAAAAGCACTCTAGCTCATGCTCCTTCACATGACGAAGCACCATCGAAATATGTTTTCCAAATTCCTGTACTATATACATTTTTATTTGTCTTTTCTGTTTTTTCTTTTTCTATACAAATTTTTTCTATACATTCATCTATATCATCATCAATTGATAAAATACAATTTCCTAAATCCCGATCTGCGACATAAACAAGGAAATTATTTGGATTATGTGGATCACTTACTGTATATTCCAGCCTTGCTTCTTTGTACAGACAGGTGAACTGTCTGCCGAAGATCGGGATTGTCGCATATGTCATGTCGAGTTGGAGGGATCCTCCAAGCTTGGTGCCCCAAGACTTGGATAACAACATGCCATACTTTGGGGGAATATCAACAACAACCACATCCATTAAAACACTTTTTACTAGAATCTGTGCAATATTTACCACTAAATCTTTAATCATGCCCATACATTTAACTTTTATCGAATCAAAGGAATAAAGATCTATGTATGGTATGGTAATTTCGAGACCAAGTCTATCCATAATAGCTTTGGGCATCACATTGTGGGAAGCTCCAGAATCCAACATGCAATTATGGAGTAGATGATCATGCGTAGTTAGTGTAATGTAGAAAGGAGCGACAATATCTCTAGAACCTTCAAAATGTAGACCAAAAATTATATTTGGTTTATCATCTTCCAAATTTATAACGTCGGCCTGACTTTCAATATCTAGAAAATTTATCATTTTGGCGATTTCCTTTCTATATGTAGGGTTTTTGCCAGTTCAACTAGAGGTACCAGGATCTTGATTTTATTAATCTCATTTTCTAGGTTGAAACCTCCTGTTGTCTTATCAGTCTCTCTAGTTTGGATATCTATCTCCTTTTTTTTTTACTTGTTGGCTTGTGTTGCTTTCTTTTCAGCTATTTTTATTTCTGTAGTCTGTGTTTCAGCTGCTTTCATTTTAACAATTTGTATTTTAGTTGGTTTTGTTTTGGCATTCTATGAGTCAACTCCTTTTATTTTGGCAGTTTGTGCTTCAATCTCTTTTGGAGATGGCTCATATGCTTCACCTCTTGGCAATATTTTCTTTGGTTGGGCAGTTGCTATATTTTTACTTCTAGGCCTTAAATTATACTTATGTTGGAGCTCGGTCATTATATTATCAGTGATTCCGTGATAAGCATAATCTTTTGTAATATCTATGTTGTTATCATTGTTAGACTGGTATTCTTTGTTTAAAGACCTTTCATAATATCTCCTCATTAAATGAGGTTGTTGACAATCATAACCAAGATTATTCATATCTTCCTCTAACTCCTCAAATTCTTGCATGTCATCTCCTCCTATGAAATTTGCATTTTTAAAGGGGGCCTGAATCTTTTAATCTTCATTTTTAATTTGTCTTTATTGCATTTGAGGGTCAGGGTTTCTCTTGAAATATTTTCTAGCGAACCGATCCACTTTAGATTGATCTAGTTCCATCTTCAAAATTTTGTTTGATAGTTCTTTAATTATTTTTTCCATATCATCCATTTTATATTCCGAGGACCTCCCAGATCCAGAGGGTCCTTCTTGTTCTCTAAATCGTCTAGTTTATTTATTTCCTGTTTCGACTTTAGTTTTTAATTTTCAAGATGACATCATATTTGACTCAATATCTACAACATCATCTTTCATTCTACTGAGGTTGGCATCTCTCCTTTCTCTCAATAACAAAGAAAAATCGGGCTCGAAAGATCCGACGAAAGTTACTTTTGTTGCGAGTTGGGAAGGTTTAACTTCAGCTGGGATCTTGTTATATAATTTATAAAATATTTGAGTGAATTCAAGAACTGTTTCTGAATTTTTCTTTCTTAAAGCCCCAAACTCAGTTAAATAATATAGGTGATCTTTTCTCTCTCCCCATTGTCTCAGAAAGGCACTTTCTAACTCGTCATATGATCCTATTGAACCTGTCAGTAGTCCTTGAAACCAGGTTCTCACATGTTCTCACCTGTGCTCGAGGCCGAGGATATCGGCGAATTGATCGAAGAAATTTATATGCTCAGTTGCAGTTAGGTCTCCCTCTCCTATAAACTTTGGTAGGTTTTTCATATAGTTTTCAGGTAAATCGTGGAGGGGAACTGTGAACACCAAAGGAGCATATCTAGCAACTAATTTGGCAAAAATTCTGGGAGGTGGGGGTGGTCCATGACCGCCTCCTCCTCCTCCTCCGACACCGTGTCCTCCTCCACCTCTGCCACCTCCGGTAGCAGCCATTGGTAATCTAGTGGAGGAAACTCGGAGATTGTAGAGAGGGTTTTCGAAAACGTATAACGACCTTTCAGTTACTTCGGGATGAGGCAAAAAAGGTTCTAGAAACTGACTGTCGGGAGACATAAAAAATGAAAAGGGAGGAAATGAGAGACGAGGACTAGGTTCCTCAGACTTGAAAGATATATAAACGGGAGAACCAGCGGGAGTTGAATCAAAGTGTAAGATGTATTCTTCAAAACTTTGGGAAGTTGGAACTTTTTCTTCGGGAACTAATGGAATATCAATCAAAGAAGGTATTGAGATGGGCTCCTTACCTTCAATAGTAAAGGAGCTAGTTAAATCAGTTTCGGCCTTTATCTCGGATATAACCAATTTGGGGTTTATAACTTCGGCTTCAATTCTATCAGTTGATGATTCTCCGCAATAGATTTGGGTGAAAAATTCTTGCGGAGTTAACAATTCAAGTGGGACTTAGATTTAGACTGAGTGGGTTTAGGTTGGTAAACCTTAATTGTGGACATAGTGGTCTGCTTGAGGTATCCCCTTGGTTTTAATATCTTTTCAGGGTTGGATACAGGCATGGTTGGCTTATCGTCTGGATTTTGTCTGGTATTCCTATGGTTGAATGCCAGTTTATTAATTGTGGAATCACCAAGTGAAAGATAAAAATAAAATAGCCTTATAATGTATTCAGTCTTTATCAAAGAGAGAAACTTACCAATGTCATTCTCCCTGGGAAAAATAACTTTGTTTCTCCATCCTCGGCAACATCCCCAAAAGGATGTTGTTCCTGAGTTTATACTTAAGGCTCAAAGCATAATGTTAGGCATTAGGAGATAAGGAAAATTTTAAAGTTTTTTTTTCTACCTCAGTTATGTGAGAAAATTTCCTTAAATTGAATTAATAGTATAACAACTCAAAGGTCATTTTTCGTGTCTGAGTTAAATTTGAAAATATTGGATGTAATGAGAGAAAAACATAAAGTTGTTAGACAAAGAAAGGCATCAAATATAAAGACTCTCACATTGTTACAGGAGAAGAAAATAGATAATGTAACCTTAAATGAAGCATAAAATATAGTAATCTAATTAACTCGCAGGTCTTGTATTTGCTAACAGTGAATACAGAGGAAAATATGTTTGCTATCAGATGACTAAATGAAACATAACCACAGTAGATGTTGTACTAAATTGTGAATAGAAATTCATCAAGGAAATATATAAAAGATGTTGGAATATGAAAAGATAGAAGAACGCATAACTCAAATTGGACAAAATGTGAAATCTTTGGTCTACATTTGTATTAATTCTCAATAAAGAGATTTTTCTCAATTACAACCGGCAAAAAGCAACCCCTTGTTCATTCTTTCAAATGTGTATTTATACAAAATCTACAACCATAAGTGGTTGGAATTATCTTACTCTTAAAAGTATCAATGACAAAATGAGAAGGTGAGACACTTCGTTTAGTTCTCCTCTTTCTTTTTATTGTGCTGGCAGAAACGTTTTCTTTACTTGTTTTCAATCTCTAAAATAGACAATGTAAACATAATGTATCACTGGTTGCTAGGAGTATTTCCCTTTCCCTGCTCAATACATTTGATGCATCTTTCTACAAACTGAGCTACTAACCTGGAGGGTTATGTTTGGTTATTAGCCTCAAAAGTGTAAAATTTATTTTCCAGCTGAGGCAATCTTTCTTCTATTTGTCTATCCTCTAAAATAATAGACTGTAGTTATAGACTTGGTTTTACCAACCATCTATCTATTTGAGCAATTTTGGGCTATTTTATCTGCGAAATTTCAACTTGGGCTTCTTCCATATTTTCCTTAATGTCAAGCAGATGTTTGGTTATATTAATTTTACCCAATGTTCCAGAGTTATCCTCTTTATCAAGGCCTAATAATTTTTTATTTAGCAAACCAAATGTTTCTTCACAGGATTCTTTCACTTCCTTAGCTATCCTCCTACCTTCGGCTATGTTGTGCTCCCAAGTCTTTAGTATGATATCGCCTTTGGTTTGCTCTGAAATGAACAATCTGGAATCCATGGCTATTCCTTCTTTTGTTGATGATATAATAGCTTCCTGGAAGGTAGTCCGGGCTACGATAGCTTCTCTCTCTCTTAAAGCAATGTTACATAATGCCTGATCTATCATCTAAAAATGATTCTGGATGATTTCTACCTTAGAGAGTAGGATTTGTTGTGTTGTTTCTAGCTTCTTTCGCACTTCTAGTGCCTGCACTTGGAACACCGATATATCTACAACCCTACTTTCAGTGGAGCTTAATTTGGCTTGTAGTTGTCATATTATCTCCTCGTGTTGGATGACCTGTCCTTGGCTTACTTGGGAAGACTTGCACATTTCCTGAAGGTCGAATTTAATTTTTTGGATCTCTTGTTGGTCATTGGCTCTAGCATGTTCAATATCTTTGTGGGCTTCACTTCTGACGTTATTTTCTACAACCATTATCTGACTTTGTAATTGGCCTATCAATAGATTTCTTTGTCTTAACTTCTCTACTAGATTGTCGACCGACCACTAATTTGCAATAGTGAAGGCGCCTAATGACCCATCCATATCCTTGGAGAGTTCTAAATCTTCCAAGCCCTGTCCATCAAATATCATCCTTTGCCTTTTGGTTACTACCCCCTCTTTCTGCTGCGATTCTCTTCTGACTATGGCCCTCCTTTTCGTGCTAAAAAAATAATTCGAAGGAGGTATTTCTTCAAGTGGGATCGGGGTAAGATCGCTTGCTAATAACACTTCAAGATTAGGAGTTCCAACACTTGACTATAGAGGGGTCAGTGTTGTAATAAGATTGTCTACCTCTGTGAATTGCTTTCCTTCTACTGTTTTGGAGGTGTCAGCAGAGGTAGTTGGTGACAAAGGAGGTACCGCTTGATTCTGTTTTAGAAGTGTCTCATATTGAACCTCTGTCTGCGGCCCTAGATCCCCTGCCTGTGAGGTCTCTACTTCTTGTGTAGACATTTCGATATTCTTCGAGAATTCCTCGGTAGTTTGTTTGTCAGAGAACTTTGGTTCTAAACCTGGAGGTATGGATACCTTCTCTGGAGGAGTGATTGTCAATTCTCCCTACAGTTTTTTGGGAAAACTACTTCATCTGTGTCTTTGGAAAGTGAGGAAACTGGCCTACTAGTTAGGAGGTAACGTTTGTACTCTATTTTGTACTTCCTCATATGATCTAACTACCTTGAACACATCGGCATATGGGGAGTCTTCATGCATATATATTTTCATATTGCATTGAGATAGGTGATTCTACACAATTTTATATGGATCATGCCTTTTGAATTCGATGTCCACCAATTTGACATCCTCTAAAGCTCCAGCTTCGACTTTGGAATGGCCAAAATTCAGTAAGGAAAACCTTCCAACCTATAGAGGGAAGGTTGGCCAAACTTTCCTCTGAGCTTATTTTATCTCCTTGCCAATGCCTCATGTTACCATATGATAAGAAACTTCTCTGCACACCAGTGTGTCCGGCAGAAACTTCGGGAGAGTGTGAGGGGGAATTGAGCACCCGAAAAACCTGATATATGAGAAATTTTCTTCAACGAACCAATCTACAACCTTTTTAATATTTCCCATAATTTGATCTAAGATCTGAGGGGGTGGATGACCATACATTGTTTGATGAACGAGAATCACTACATTATGGCAGATTTCATAAAAGAAATCTTTGGCTTTTTTCCTCCCATAGTTTAGAATGATAAGCATGGATAGGTTCTGCACTGGTTGGGTTCCAGCTCCAATTCATCAATGGGAATGGAGTCATGAAACATATGGCATCCATGACATATGCAGACATATAAAAAGGGGCAGGTTGACCTTCGACTTTGACAATTGATATTCATAAATTTATTTGGCTAGGTTATCAGACAACATCTTAGCCCAATTTAAAGTGAAACTCGTTGCTACCTCGTGTATGATTGATACCCATACTGTTATCACTCCAGGAATTCTTCTAGGTTGTAGCTCAAAGATGCCTGGTAACTTAACTAATATCTCAATAGTGTATAATATTCTCTTAATTGGATCAATTCAGATGACTAAATCAAACCTTCTCTCTCAATACATGCATAAACATAACCAGATGGCAAGGATTTTAACTATCACTATTCAGAGGGATTGTAACTTAAGTGAAAGTATGGAGAATTCTTACTATGTCAGCAGACTCACACATAAAGATATATGAATGGTCAGTCACAATGAGTAAATGATATTTGCAATTCAACTCATCAAAGCAAAGATAGGATAACAACTATCAAGCTTTAGAAAAACAGAATAGACACAAATTAAACATCCATGTGCAAATATAGAGTAGATAGGAAAATGTAAATCTGAACAGATAATTGCAAAAGAAACTTGTATTAACTGATCTGCAAATGAGAAGCTTACGTACAGAATGTGAAAAAATCTCCAAAGTTGAACCTTTAGTCCTTCAAAACAATATAATTTATAGTCTTTACATCAAGAAGTCAAATCCTATATAAGAGGATCGAATGATACTAAAAATAGTAATATAAAACTAGTTACAAAACAATAGGAATAGATCCTATATAAAAGGAATCAAATCATTTTCTAAATTTGAATTCTTCGACAACTGCATAAGTCTTCTGAATGATGACAAGGCTACTCCAGATCCCTTTCTGACACTTGGGCATATCTTTACCAAAAATAGAAGAATCTTTTCAACCCTTATCACCTTTGTATCAATTTCAAAACTTTAAAGGGAGAGTGATCTCTATCCCTTTTAATTTTATAATTCATTTAAAACCTTGATGAGATGATTTGACAGCAAAAACATTTGATCTGAGAAAAAATACTGACATTCTGACTGAGTCTGTGCTTTTGGTGGCTTATAGGCCTGAAACAAAGTAGGGTTAGCTTCTGAAAGCAAAGCTTTCGGCAGCCAACAATGCCTTTTGGAACTAGTCTAAGATCTCGAAAGTACAGACCTTCAAAAAGTCTTAAAAACTACAAAACTGAAATTTCTTTGGATTATCTGCTCTTCAGGCTTCTTAATTTAG
Source organism: Picea engelmannii (assembly GCA_009831015.1). Classification (NCBI taxonomy): domain Eukaryota; kingdom Viridiplantae; phylum Streptophyta; class Pinopsida; order Pinales; family Pinaceae; genus Picea; species Picea engelmannii. Next base: position 305,982 of record ML778889.1, read on the forward strand.
ATTCAGTGCAAATGCATTCTTCTTAACTTTAGTTGCATGCCCCATTTCATCATTACAACTTACAGAAAGATCATTCTAACTCAATAGTAAAGATCTTTTGGCATGTGTATTTATTATACTTGCATGAATGCCCAAGTTTTGAAAGGCTGCTCTTCTCTTGAAAATAATCTCAACTCCTTCTGCAAACCTGCAGAGTATTTTTCTTTACTCTCAAGAAGAGGGAGGAAGGTTTCCTTGTGCTTCACTGTTGTATCATGCTCTTCCTTGACATCAGTTGCAACAACATTTGTAAAATGAGCACATCCAGTATCTGTGGGGTACAGGTTAGCAAGGCATAATGAAGGTAATGAATAGCAAACCAATTGTTAAGCACTCAATAAATAATGGGAAAATGGCATCAGCAAATCCAATAAATAGCACTTCCCAACCCTGATACCAATTTCAGGTTTGATAACATATTTGAATTTTTCCCATACAAATATTTGTTGGAAGCCACTTTGTTTACTTTAGAAGTATCAAAAAATTGTGCCCAAAGTCATGCTTCCAAGAAATACAATGAAAAGCAATGTTGTGCCAAAGATTTTGCCTTATGTTCCAATTTTCAGCAGAGAAAATAAAAGATAATTACCAATGACCTGGGTGTTAGCAATCACTCTCCAAAACTTCTCCATTGAAGTTTCAAAGAATTGTTCCTTCAGACAGGTTACATTCAACTTCATGGCTCCTTGTAGCAGAAGACAGGTAGGTTGGCATATCTTTTACTTTCTCTTCTGCAGTTCTTTTTGCATTATGAAGCTCACTAAAATGTTATGCCATCATATGACACTATGTCATGTCCTCCACCTTGTGCCTCTGATGAGCAAGCCTAGTGTGAAATGGAACTAAGGCCAGAAGGTTAGTACTAAGGCTGTTGCTAGATTATTGGATGGTGTGAATGAAGACCCTAGAGATACAAGGATAAAAAATGCATAGCTTCCACTACTTACAGTCTAACAAGAGGAATCTGGCATATTCATGTCATCAGAAAATGTTTGTATAATCCCAACAAGAAACGTGTTTTTGACAGAAAAAATGTTATCATATCACTAGTTACCCCAATCAATCCTTGTACAATCTTTTGGCACTTGCAATAGGGAAC